>CAJVPP010003228.1:0-12220 GCA_910592005.1 Funneliformis mosseae | reverse complement strand
AATTTTTTATTTACAATACTGTATTTAAAATTTATTTATATTATATAAAAACTAATTATTCTATATCTTTGGTGATTGTGATAGTATCAAAGTTAATTATCCTAATTTTTTGGTATCTCATAAAGATAAGTAATAGTAATTAGTTAATTCTTTTTAAAGAATATTTAATATTAAAAATTCTTTTTTATAAGACTTACCTCTGAATGATCCAATGCTTGAGAACCCGATAGCTATAAGAAGGTAAATAATTTAATATTAGATTTTTTGATTGATTAAAAAATAAAAAAAATTAAAATATTTTTTCATAGCACTCACCTTTGAACGATTCAATACTTGAGAATCTGGTAGCTATAAAAAGGTAAGTAATTAATTGTTAGTATAATTAATCGATTAAAAAAAATTAATATTAAATATAAAATATATTTTTTTTATAGACTTACCTCTAAACGATTCAAGTCTTGAAGAATCCGGTAGCTACAAGAGGTAAGTGATTTAATTGTAATATAATTGATCGATTAAAAAAAATTAATATTTAATATTAAAAATTCTTTTTTATAAGACTCACCTCTGAACGATCCAATGCTTGAGAATCCAGTAGCTACAAGTAGGTAAGTGATTTAATTGTTTAATTGATTGATAAAAAAAAAAAATAAAAAAATAAAAAATATTTTTTTTTAGGACTTATAGTAACTCTGAATGATCTAATACTTGAAGAATCTGGTAGCTACATGAAGGTAAGTAATTTAATTATTTGTTTGATTGATTAGAAAATAAAATAAATTAAAATATTTTTTCATAGCACTCACCTTTGAACGATTCAATACTTGAGAATTCGGTAACTACAAGAAGGTAAGTAATTAATTGTTAGTATACTGATTTATTAAAAAAAAATTAATATTAAATATAAAATATATATTTTTTTTATAGACTTACCTCTGAATGATCCAAGCCTTGAAGAATCTGATAGCTACAAGTAGTAAGTGATTTAATTGTTAATATAATTAATCAATTAAAAAAAAATTAATATTTAATATTAAAAATTCTTTTTTATAAGACTCATCTTTGAACGATCCAATGCTTAAGAACCCAGTAGCTACAAGTAGGTAAGTGATTTAATTATTAGTATAATTGATCAATTAAAATAAAATTAATATTAAAAATTACTTTTCACAGACTTACCTCTGAACGATCCATATCTTGAAGAATCTGGTAGCTACAAGAAGGTAAGTAATTTAATGTTAGATTTTTTGATTGATTAAAAATAAAAAAAATTAAAATATTTTTTCATAGCACTCACCTTCGAATGATTCAATATTTGAGAATCTGATAGCTACAAGAAGGTAAGTAATTAATTGTTAGTATAATTGATCAATTAAAAAAAAAATTAATATTAAATATAAAATATATATTTTTTTTTATAGACTTACTTCTGAATGATCCAAGCCTTGAAGAATCTGGTAGCTACAAGTAGTAAGTGATTTAATTGTTAATATAATTGATCAATTAAAAAAAAATTAATATTTAATATTAAAAATTCTTTTTTATAAGATTCATCTCTAAACGATCTAATGCTTGAGAACCCAGTAACTACAAGTAGGTAAATGATTTAATTATTTAATTGATTGATAAAAAAAAAAAAAATAAAAAAATAAAAAATATTTTTTTTTTAGGACTTACAGTACCTCTGAATGATCTAATGCTTAAAGAATCTAGTAGCTACATGAAGGTAAGTAATTTAATTGTTTGTTTGATTGATTTAAAAAAAAAATAAAAAAATATAAAAAATATCAAAAATATCATAGGACTTACTTCTGAACGATCAATGCTTAAAGAATTCGATAACTACAAAGGATAAATGATTTTAGTTGTTAGTTACATTAATTGATTTAAAAAATAAAATTAAAAAATTTTTTTTCATATCAATCAACGGGTCCTATTATTTTATAAAATAGTCACGTAACGTGCATTTAGAGATCAGATTATCATATCAAAGGACCAAAAAATTTCTTACACGTGCAAAACTTGGAGGATACATTTAGCCTCTAAGTCCCAAACTTGGGATCAGAGCATTATGTACATTTAAAGAGGGTGTGCATTTATAGGAGTGCATTTAGAGAGGTCTGACTGTATAACAATAGAGTACTGCCTCAGTTGACACTCTGTATTATACAATTATGTTAGAGAAATTAAACTAAACTATTATATAAAACTATGAGTCAGACACACTGCTAAACTAAAAAAAATTGTTCTCTATTTATATAAAATGAAAAATATAAAGTTATCAAAGATATAAAAAAAATAAATATAATAAATAAAATATATGAAATAAATAATATATAATAAGTATATAAGATAAATAAGATAAAATAAATAAAAGAAATATATTGTATAAAAGAAATATATACTATAGATAATATAGATGACATAGAAGACATATATGATTTCTTTGGGATTAACATCATCCTTTAGATCATTATCATCTATGTCTTCTTTCATGTAACAATAGTAATACTTAGTTAAATTATTATTATTATCTATTACAATTTAAATATTTTTTATATAAGGTTTATTTTTATTTTAATATCTCTAATTTATAATCTAATATATTAATAAATTATTAAATTATTTCTAATTTATTTAAATTTAATATACTACAACTCAAGACCCTAGTTACAGTAAATTTGATATCTTCTCTTTAAAATGTAACTATTTCCTAAAAAATAAAGTTATCTTTAAAAACTTATCATATTTTAATGCATTCAATCCTCAGCTTTTAAATTACAATGAGATTTTTTAGATCTGATTATTCTTTAAAAAGTTATCATCAAATATTTGGAAGGATATTTCTTTAATTGTATATTGAGATTTTTAAAATTTGGCATTAATAATATTTCTACATCTACTTCTTAAATATGCCAAAATTTTTTTTTTTGTATCAAAAAAAAATTTTTAATTTTGTTATAATACTGCTTTTAAAACATAAAAAATAAATAAAAAATTTAGTTAAAAAAAAGAAAAAATTACCTAAATCTTTAGAAAATTTGGATTTTGAAGATAATGATTTAGAATGGGAAGATGAAGAAGAAATTATATGGGGAGATGATGAGTTTGATAAAAAAGCTGAAACTTTCATTAAAGTCTTATCAGATAAAATAAAAAACTATATTCTACTTACCTGAAAATCTTTTTATATTAGAAATTCTGTTCAGATGAAAAAAAAAAAAAAAGCACAAGCTAAGCAGCTTTTGGTTAAAAATAGTTAGTTAATAATAAGATTTTTTAATCCATTATTACAAACTTTTGATAAATCTGATAATAATCAGAAATCTAAATGTGATAAGAGTTTTGATTAAAAATATTTAATTATATCCATTGAAAATAAATTAAAGTAGAGTAATCATAATAGTAGTTATAAGTTAAGATTAACTGTTTTATTACAATACCTTAGACTTGTTGATTATAAAAAACTGAAAGTTAAAGCAATTCTCTATATTATGTAATAATTAAATAAAGGGTTATACTTTGTATATTGTCTTAGAGTATGTAAAAAATTAGTAAAAAATGATGAGACTATTTCAATTTCTAAATAAGAAAAACATTATAAAATCTGAAGTTTATTTAATGATGAAGATGTTCAAATATAAATAGCAGAATATTTATATAAAAATAAATTTGAATTTTATGTTACTGATTTTGTTGATTATATAAAAAATACTGTTTTTCTATTATTTGGAATTAAACATGAAATAACAATCAGGTTTAAATTAAAAATAACAGTAATTTTTTTTTCAAATAACAATTATTTATTAAATTCTTAAATTTTTAACACAAAATTGCAAGAAAATGGCTTCATAAAATGGAATTTAAGTTTAAATAATTTTCTAAAGATATTTATATTGATGGTCATAAAAGACTCAATGTGATTGAATATAGGTCAAAATTTTGAAGCAAATGGCAAGGTAAAAGTTATTATTTGTTGTTTTTAAATAAAAAGATATATTTTTTAATTTAATTAATTTTATTAAATTATTAAGTTATAAAAGGTTAATGCTAAAATTTGATGATAATAATTTGGAAGTCCAAATTAATCTTGATTTGTAAGAGAATGAATGTTTACATATTTTGGTAATTCATGATGAAATTACATTTTATTCAAATGTTGGAAAATAATCTGAATAAACATCATATAAAAAATAACCTTTTCATAAGAAAGGAAAAGAAAGATCTATTCATTTTAGTAATTTTTTATGTAAAACAATTAGACGATTATAATTAAATGAAAAACAAAGAGAAATACAAATAATATTTTATATGAAGCTAGAATAATGATAAAACTGAAATAAATAATGATAGTTAGTAGAATATTGAATTATTGGTTCAATAAGTATTTAATTTATTTTATATTATTATATTGTTAATTAATTTTTTTTATTTATTAAATAAATTTATTGATTTACAGATTGTTAATTGTGCAATTCTAATATTTGAAATAACTCGTTCTAGAACTATTGCAGTTTTCACATTTGATAATTCCACTTCTTATGAAGCATTTAGTCTTGATACTCTTATTACAAGTTGCATAAATATGAGACCAGGTGGCAAACAATCAAAAATGAGAAATACTTAAAGCTCTGAACGGTTTAGATTAATCTGAAAATTTTCAGTTCGGATCAACTTCAGTTCAGTTTCAGATTGCAAAAAATTCAATCTGAAAATTTTTGGTTCAGTTCAGATTTTTTTTGGATTATAAATCTAATCTGAACTAAAAAAAAATCTGAACTGAACTGAAAATTTCAGATTAATCTAAAATTTCAGATCGTTTGAAATGATTAAATTTATTATTCCAAACGAACGATAAAAGAATCATTTGATTAAAATGATGAAATTATTGTTCCAATTGAACAATAAGAAAATCGTTCGATTGGAATGATTAAAATATTATTCTAAATGAACGATAAAAGAATCGTTCGATTGGAATGATGAAATTATCATTCCAATCAAACGATAAGAAAATCGTTCGATTGGAATGATCAAATTATCATTCCAAATAAATGATAAGAAAATTGTTCAATTAGAATGATCAAATTATTGTTCCAAATGAACGATAAAAGAATCGTTCAATAAGAATGATCAAAATATCATTCTAAACGAACGATAAAAGAATCGTTTGATTAGAACGATAAAATTATCATTCTAATTGAACAATAAGAAAATTGTTCGATTAGAATGATCAAAAAATCATTCTAAACGAACGATAATAGAATCATTCGATTAAAACAATGAAATTATCATTCTAATCGAACGATAAGAAAATTGTTCGATTAGAACGATCAAATTATCATTCCAATCGAACGATAAGAAAATCGTTTAATTGGAATGATAAATTATCATTTCAAACGAACGATAAAAGAATTGTTCGATTAGAACGATTGAAGTTATCGTTTCAAACGATCTGAAATTTTGGATTAATCTGAAATTTTCAGTTCGATTCAGATTTTTACCAGTTTATGGTTCAGTTCAGTTTCAGATTAGCTATATGCAACATATATTAGAAAATCAACCTGATTTTCTTTTTTATAAATGCATGATCCAAGAAATTATTAAAAGCAAAAGTTATAAGATAATTTTTTATCCTAAATTTCACTATGAACTTAGTTATATCAAAATGTATTAGAAAGTTGCAAAACATTATTTAAGAAATAATTGTGACTATACATGGAATGGATTGCAGTAAGTTGTTTCTATTGCATTAGATCATTTTTCTTTATTAGAAATAAGAGCATTTGCTAGAAAATCTTTTAGATATATAAATGCATATAGGAAAGGATTAAATATAAAATAAGCAGAGCATGCTATCAAAAAGTATAAAAGACATTATGTAATTTCTAATAAGATATTTTAATAAGTTCAGCAAGCCTCCATCAAATTAATCTATGTTCAAAATGATTTCTCTATATTTAACAAAGGAGCTTTCAAGTTCTACAGAGCTGAAGATGAGTTTATTTCTGATTAACTTCTAGAAGGAGTTTAGTAAAATAAAGACATGACAGAAAAAGACCTATAAAGATTTAATTTGATCAAATTATAATAAAATTTTAATTCTGATCAAATTATGTGATTATTAAAAAAAGTAAATTTAGCATCTAATTTTAAGAGTTGCTATTATTAGAGTCTCGAACTGTATATAATTAAAATTCTATTTTTAATTAATTTAAGTCTTATATTAATTAAATATATTAATAAATTTATTTATAATATACTTTTAAAAAAAGTTTTATTTTTGATATATATAGAAAAATTTATATAATTTCTTCATTTTTTTAACTTAAACTTTATTTTTTTTATAATTAATTTATTAAAATATTATTTAAATGCTAATAAAAAAATGTTTTAAGAATAAATAAATATAAGTTAAATTTTATCAATTAATCAGCTAAATTTTTCAAATAATAAATTAATTTTTTTACTTTTTAATAATAGAAAAAAGATTAAAATATATATAACAAATAAAATTGTCTAAAGAAGAGCTAAATATTTTAGAATATAAAGTAAATTTTATTAGTATTAAAATATAATTTTACTATCATTAACATAAATTGTTATGATAATTCTATAAACTAAATTTTTTATCTTTTCATAATTGCTAGATAACAATTTTAATTAGTTGAATGAAAGCTATTTTAATATTTTTAGTAAATTAGTATATATTTATATATTTATTATAATATATTATTATTATTTTGATATTAAATAGTATTTTATAAATATTAATCAAATTTAAAATAATATGTAAAAATTAAATTATAATTGAAATTTTAATGAGAATTAGTGATAAGTATTTGAGTTGTAATTTTAATTAAAATTATTAATAATTCTGATAATTTGAATTAAGTATAAATTTTAATTCATTTTTATTTATTATTTATAATAATAATAATTAATAAAATATTTTTCATAGAAAATTAAAAGTTGAAAAAAAATCTTAATAAATTTTATAAAAGAATCAAGAAATTAGAATAATATTCTTAAGAAAAAAATAATTAGAAATTAAAAACTAATTTTTTATTAAAATTATTAAAATTAATAAAAAATTTGACAAAAAAATTAATGATTTACAGAAAAAGTAAAAATTCATATACTAATATCTTAATTTGCAATAAATAATTTTCTTTTTAATATTTAAGATTTAATTAATTTAAGAAATATAACTATTTAAATCATTAAGTTAAGATATTCAGATAACAATCTTTTATAAAATAAAGAAAAATTATAAAATCAATATTGAAATTAATAGAAAAAAGCTAGTTTATTATATTAATAATAAATTAAAATTATTAAAAATATTTTTGAAAATAACAATAATTTGAGACTAATATAAAAAAATCAGTATAAATCTGAATTTATCAATATTTTAAATTTTTTAGCTGATTTTTTCATTTTTTTTATATTTAGGTTAAATTGAATATAGTTTTAAAAACTATTAGTATAAAGAATAGTAAATTTTCAATAGTAAGAAAAATATCAAAAATAATATAATTTAATATTAGATTTATAAAAATTTTAGCTTAAAATTATTAGTTTTCTTTAAATAATTGATAAACTAACTAAAATCTTTATAAAATCATATTAGAAAACTTAAAAAATTAAATAAAATGAAAAGGTTATGCAGAAAAATAATAATTTATAATAATAATTAAACTGAATTTTAATCTATTTTAATTAATAAATTAATATAATTTATTATTTATTAGAAATAATTCAGTAAATATAAATTAAAAATGATTATTCATAAAAAATAATAAATAAATATAAATATAAATAGTAATATTTACTTTAAATACTTTATATTATATACTTAAATTAATAAAATAGATGTTAATTTTGCTAAAATATTATTATTGTTGTTAATCCTATATTTAATTTATTGAATTTAAAATAATGTTAACTTAATAATAAGTAGTAATAAATAAAACTAAACTAAGTTACTTTAAGATAAATTTAATCATAATTAATCTTTAAATTTATTATAATTATATAATTAATAAATTTGATAAAATATATAAATAGGATTTTAATATATATATAATTTAGAAAGAGATTTCTTTTATTATAAATATTTATACTTAAAAATCTATAAATCTTGATTTTAAGTTTTGAATTCTAATTTTCAAGTTTTCATATACTGAACTTTTATTTATAAATTTTTAAGTATTAAACTTTTATTTTTGAATTATTTATTTTTTTATAAATATAATTTTTAATTATATTTATATTAAAATACAATTATAAGAATATTATTATCTAATATTATTTTATTTAATTAAGTTAAAATATTAAGATAATAAAATATATTAATTTATAATTTAACTATAATAATAAAATAATAATAAATAATATATATAATAAAATATAAATAAAATAAAAATATAAATGATTAAAGATGTTAAATATAATAAAATCAATATTACTATATATGATTATTATAATATTATATATTTTTAACATCTTTAATCATTTATATTTTAAATTTTATTTAATATATTTTATATTAATATTCTTTTTTATTTTCTTCTTTTAACTTAAAACCTTTTCTGAAATGTATTCAATTCTAATATTATATTATCATTCTAAATGTAAAAAAAAAAATATATAATAATAATTTGTAATATTATAACTAGCTGCAATCTACTAATACTCTAAAATGATCATATAAAGTCTAATTAAATATGATTTATGATATAAAATCAAAGTGTGTATTATTAAAAAGAAAATATAACAGAAAATTAAAAATATATAGAAATTAGAAGAGGTGTTATCTATTACTAAAAATAATGAAGAATTTGTAGAATAATAGTAAATAATTAATAAAGAAAATGATAATAATGATATAATTTTAGGTGATTGGGTAAGAAAGTAATGGATTTATTTTTTATTTTTATTTTTTATATTTTATTTATATATTTTATGAATATAAAAGTTGATTTTTTATTTTTTATTTTATTTATTATTTTTTTTTAAATGATTTTAGTGGTTGAATCTTTTTATTATTTATAACTTTATTTATTATTTTATACAAAAATGATAATTTAATAAAAATAAATATTAGAATTTTTTTGAAAAATTTTAAGAAATTTTAGATTATTAATTATTTTTTTTTAAATAATAGTAATATGATAATAATAAATATTTGGAATATTTTTGAAGTATTCGAGAAAAAAATAATATTTTATTATTTTTATTATAATTTTATTATTTATTTACATGTTTTTTATTTTTTGTTTATATTTTTTTAATAGGAAATTTATTAGTAAGTTTGGTAATATTTTTTGTTTTTATTTTATATTTTTTTTTTTTTTGCGAATTTTAATTAGGATTTTATTATGAATTAAAATTTAATTTTATATTATTTGATTTAATTAATACTAAATTAATACTATTTATGATTATTTTTATATTTCAAATTGATATTGAATTAAAGCCAATTTATTTGCATTAATTTAAATTGATTAGAAAACATATAATTTAGCAATAAATAATATCAAATTTAGCATAAATTTGGCTATTTGATTTCTAGCTAATTTAGACAATTTTATCAGTGTAAAAATATTATTATATATTATAAGATAGATTTTTCAAAGAAAGTTGTGAATTATAATTTTAAGAAATATCAATTTTAACTTTTAATTTATAATTTTAATTTACTAAGAACTAATATTTTATATAATAAAATATAATAAGTTTTTATTATTTTATTCAGATAAATTGTTATACAGTTTTTATAGTAAGATTTTTAAGTCAAATATTATTATTTATTAAATAAGAAAATGCTTTGAGATAGAGATTTACAAAAATTCAAATTTTGAAGTTTAGACTTTAAGCCAAAAATTAAAATATCAGTTTGATCTAACCTGGATTAAATTTGTATATTAAAATACTATTAGCCTAACTTATACTTAATTATAATTATTAACAATGTAAAATTTAATAATTAAATTATTTTATTTTTATTTAACAAATTACAAAAATAACAATATGTATTTTTTTTAATAAATTTTTAATAAATTATTATTATAATAAATAAACAAAAAATTTAATGAAAAGTACTATATAATACAAAAATGCTACTAGTGTTTTACAAACAATATGAAATTGATTAACAATAATAAAATATTTTATTATATAATCAGTGCAAATAATTTTAATTAAATAATGATTTTTGCCAAAATTATAAAAAAATCTGAGCTGGTATCTTAAGCTCAGACCTAATTCAGAAAATTCTAAATTTATATTTGTTAGCCTGTATTCAGTCCAGAATCTAGATTCAGATCAGGTTTTTACACTAGACTTAGCCTGTTATAGGCTTTTACTCTAAGGCATTATTTATTAAAAAAATAAAATAAAATGGCATTTTATACAGTCAAAGATATTATTTATTAATAAAAATGGGGTTCCTTAATCTGTATTCCAGGTGTAGGTCTTTACAGTAGCGGTCATAAGTATCCGACCACCTCTAACTCTGGCTACAAGTAAGTAAATTCAAATTTTTTTTTTTTATTTAAAAAATACATAACTAACTAACTAAAATTAATACATTGTGTAGTCACTATCTGACTCTATAAGTGTAGCTGTATACCTTTTTATACTAGCTACTAAATTCATAACAAGTACAGGTGATATTTAATTTCATTCTTTTGTAAGTTTACCTTTTAACCCTCTAATTGATCAAATTTTTTTTTTGTATATTAATTTTTATTAACCTCTAAATGTTTTCTATAAAGTTTTTGTCTAGAGATATTGATAGCCAAGAAAGTACTTCAATGCCATTTTCTTTCTTCTATTTTTTCATGATTTTTGATCGATGCTTTAGATCATTATCTTCTTATAAGATCCAATCTATGTTACCTTCACCAAAAAATTTAGAAATAGAAGTCAGAAGATCCTGCTCATAAATAGTATACATAAATTCAATATTAAGGTTCCTTTGAAAGCAAAATAGCTTACTAAATCCAGAAGCAGAAAAACATCCCTAAACATGAACTTTTAGTGAATGTTTAACAGAACGAAACACTTTTTTTCAACTAGGAAACTGCCAAACCTTTTTTTAATGTATATAATTAAAATGTACTTTCATCTGTAAAAATAATTTGATTCTAATCAAAATTCTTATGTTTTTTGCCTATTGCAACCTTTTCTTTTGATGGTCTTTTTAAGTAAAAGTTTAGAAATTTTATTATTAAACTTTCTTCTAAACTTACGAAGACATCACCTTACTGTTTCTATATTAAACTTAATACCTTTTTCTTCTATTTTTCTTATATTTGAATGACTGTTATATTATGTTCTTCCTCTGTCATCTTTACAATCTTATCATCTTGTTTCACAGATATTATACAAGGCTGCCCTGGTCTTTTTGAAGTACTTAAGTCCTGATTTTTATGATATCTTTTAACCCAATAAATTATTGTAGACTTACTACAATATACCTGTTTAGCAATAAATCCAAACTAAATTTTAAACCAGCTGGGTGTTCATGTAAAAAAACAATTTCATATCATTTCTCTAAAGAAAGTTCCATTTTTCAAGTGAAAGTTTAATGATCATCTAAATTTTTTTTTTGTATCATTGATACTTATAAATTTATAGGTGATTATATATTGTATTATATTATATTTTTGAAAAATTTAAGGGGTAGTTATATAATAATTTTGGATGATCTTAGGCGGTCAGATACTTATGACGGTTACTGTATATTGTTAAATTTATCCTTTGATATATTAAATATTTTCAAAATTTAACACTACTAATATATCTTTAAGTTAGTTTTAAGATCTGAGTATTATTATTTGGAATGGTAATATTATTGTTTTGAACAATTTCTTTAAGGAAATTTTGTATTTGATTAAGTTTTTCTTGTAATTTCATTGTAATAACAGCAAAAAAAGAAATAGCAAAGTGTAAAAAAAGTGTAAAAAAAAGTGTAAAAAGTGTAAAAAAATAGCGTAAAAAATAGTGTAAAAAATAACATAATATTATATATATAGATTTAATATTATTTTTGTTTACATCTTTTGAAAAATAATCACATAAATTTTGAAAATTACTCACATGATAACCCACATGATATTTCATGTAATATCTCACACAATAACCTATGTAATCAAAAATTTATTCTTATGTTACAATTATTAATTGAGCTATCTTAATAGAAAATGATTAAATT
>CAJVPP010003227.1:0-12225 GCA_910592005.1 Funneliformis mosseae | reverse complement strand
TAAAATGTAATTTAATAAAAAAATTAAGTTTTTTTTAAATTTATCGGGTGGTCCTAAACTTTTGGCCAGGGAGTGTAAACTCCGTGATATCACTAAAAATATTAAAAAACAAGATCGTCTACATCATACTGGTGGGCACGATAATAATAACTAAGGTTCTAAACTCATTTTGGATTTGGAAAACCGTCTAAACCTTTTAGTTTCGGTAATTTTTTTTATTAAGTTTTTGATATAATTTTACCATTTTTATAAGTTTGATATAGTTTCATCTTCAGATATATTCTATAATTTCTGTTGAATGTGAACGTAAACTTAAATGTAGATTTAAATGTAGACTTGAACGTAAATTTTAACATCAACTAGGTATTTTCAAAGTTTGATACTTTTATTTGATTATATTGGAATGAATTCTTATAGCTTGAATTTTACAAAAATTTGAAAAATAGTGTGAAAAGAAAAATAATTAATGAAGAATTTATTAACATAAAAACCAATTGAAAAAACCTTTTAATTGGTCTAAAATTAAATAAGTTATCATTTTCGAGGACCTTTCACAATTATTACTGGACAATGTGCATTTTGTTGACAGAAATCAGAAAAACTTCCCAAGAAAAATCTAATTGAAAATTTTATTTTTATTATAAAAAAATATATTATAAAGGTTATTTAATATGACCGAAATAAAATTAAAAAACCGCGAACCTTTTCCACGCTGACAAATCTCTACTTCCCATTATAAGCACATCAGCTTTCTCTTTTTCAGTATAGTCTACAACTATATTTCGAGGATCTAAGTTCGATTTTATTATTTCTACTTTACATTTGATCTAAAAAGAAAGTGAATTTAACTATAGTGTAAAATTATTTGTGATATATATAAACAATTGTTTAATTACATTTACTTCAGCAAGATCATTATTACATTCATATCTCGCTTTTAACTTGTTAACGAATGGTATCATTGCGTCAGTGTTCTTTTGTTCTACCTCCAAATATAAATTAAAAAATTAAAAAGTTAATAATTAATTATTATACGATAATTTTAATAATTATAGCAAATATTACTTCTTTTTCCAGATCAGCGACATACTTTGCTCCATAGTTTATATTCACACCTAATTATTTAAGGAAAAAAGTGTATGAAAATATTGATAATTGGTTGAAGATAACTTCGAATGTTATGGTCAATGAATAATACCTAATTCAGTTGGGTCAAGTTCAAGATTTAGACTCAGAGCTGAAAATAAATGTATATCATCTCGTTCAGGCTTAAGGAAATTATCAATTATCCAATCTATAGTATACGAAGCCTCGTCAGAAAAAGGATCTAATGCAATAACTACCTTTCTCTTATTTGACATTTTTTTAGATATGAAATCCGTTAAATTTTTCGTGAAATAGATCAGTATTTGTGCGAATTTGATTGGAGGATCTTTTTATTTTTTCCAAATAATAAATGATGGCAAAAAAAAAAAAACCAAACAGAAAATTTACTTTTTTTTTTAAAAAAAAAAAAAATGAAAATATCAAGTACAGAATCAGAGCACAGTAGCATAGAAAGTGACAGTGATAATAATGCGGATATTTCTTCCTCATTGATCAAAGGTGGCGAAGAAGCATATGAAGAAGAAGCAACTTTCATTTCTAAACAACTTCAAGCCAAAAATCGGAAAAAGAAGAAATCCGGCGGGTTTCAATCAATGGGTATAAAGTTATCTGTAATGTGAGCAAACTCTTGGATAAGAACTTAATTATGTTGTTCATTTTCAATAGGTCTAAGTTTACCAATATATAAAGCAATACTGTATAAGGGTTTTAAAGTGCCAACTCCTATACAGCGCAAGACAATTCCACTTATTATGGACAGGAATGACGTTGTAGCCATGGCACGAACAGGATCCGGTAAAACAGCAGCATTCTTGATACCAATGTTGGAAAAGCTAAAATGCCATTCCGCTATGGTACATATATTTATATATCAATTAAAATATAAAGTTTGAAAAATACATCTAATTATTCTCGTTAATTAGGTTGGTGCACGTGCAGTTATATTATCACCATCACGTGAGTTAGCACTTCAAACACAAAAAGTGTGTAAAGAACTTGCAAAACATACCGACCTCAGAACCTGCATATTAGTTGGTGGTGATAGTTTAGAAGATCAATTCGCGATGATTGCAGGCAATCCTGATATGTATGTAATTACAATTAGATGTAAAAATGAGCCAATTAATATGCATCAAGATAACATTAAATATTCATCAGTGTTATAGCGACGCCAGGACGTCTACTCCATTTGATAGTTGAAATGGATATGGAACTCAAAAGTGTCGAATATATCGTTTTTGATGAAGCCGATAGGTGATTACAAATATATATATATAATACTTTTATTAAATAAGTTATCTCTATGCTAAGATTGACCATATATATATATGTTATTCCAGATTATTCGAATTAGGATTTTCGGTTCAATTACATGAAATTTTGCATAGATTGCCTCAATCGAGACAGACAATGCTTTTTTCTGCGACTTTACCTCAATCACTCGTAGATTTTGCAAAAGCCGGTTTACATGAACCGATTTTAGTGAGATTAGACATTGATACCAAAATTAGCACTGATTTGGAGGTAATCTTTGATTTTTTTTTTTTTTTTAAACCCAAATCAAATTTTGATTTCCAAACTTTTGAATTAATAATGAATTTAAATATGTAGATGGCTTTCTTTTCAATAAAACATTCAGAAAAAGAAGCCGCTCTTTTATATATTATAAAGGAAATCATCAAAGTTCCAATCAATTTAAACCCCATAAACAATGATAAGTTAAAATCTTCAAGCAAGAAATCGATTGAGAAGAACGCTTCTCATTCCTCACTTTCTCATCAAACTATAATATTTGTATCAACCAAACATCATGTTGAATATATTACAAATCTATTGAACCTCGCAGGATATCAACCTTCTTATATTTATAGTTCACTTGATCAAACGGCCCGAAAAATTCAAATAAATAATTTTCGAAATGGTCAAACCAATTTGTTAGTTGTCACCGATGTGGCTGCTCGTGGAATAGATATTCCAATTTTGGAGAATGTAATTAATTACGATTTTGTTGATACTAGCAAAGTTTTTATTCATCGAGTTGGTCGAACGGCGAGAGCTGGTAAAAGAGGTTGGGCGTACTCATTAATAACTCCCGATGAGGTATTTGTTTAGAAGTAAACGGTAATTACGTTTATAATTCATTATAATAAAAGGTCGTAGCTTCCCTATTTGTTAGATCTCCAGCTGTTTCTCGGTCGTCGATTGGTGATAGGTTCATCGGCAAATTCAAATCCGGAATACACATCTGATATTATTATGGGTGGTTTCCCTATCGATTCTTTGGGCGTAAATTTGGAATGGATTAAAAGTATACTTAAAGAAGTTAGCAATATTGAAGCGCTTAATAATGTTGCAAATAACGGATATAAGCAATATTGCAAATCCAGACCGTTGGCATCATCGGAAAGCTATAAAAGAGCCAAGGAAATTATGGCAACGGAGAAATATAATGATGTACATTTCCTTTTTGGTTTGCATCGAATTTTAATTCTTTTTTTTTCTTTTATTTTTAAAAAAAAAATTTTTTCCTTTATAATTAATTTAATGAATTATTTGAAATTTCCCTTTCCCCTTAATTTTTCAGCTGATAAGGTTGATGAAAAAGAAAAGGAGCGACGAAACTTAATTAGTTCGATTTCTAGTTTCAGACCGCATGAAGTGAGCATATTTTACCTTTTTTTTTTAAAAAAAAAAACAGATTTGTTTCTAGTATTGAATAAGAAATATGAAAATTTTGATAAATCATAGACCATATTTGAAATCGGAAGCCGAGGTAGTAAGAAAACTTCCGCAGCGCAAATTATGAAACAACGCCGAGGGAATGTTTCAAAGAAAATTGAAGCACATAAGTCCAGTATTTTGAATAATAATTTAAGTACATATCAATCAGAACCTATAAATTCCAATCTAGATGGGGAAAAAGTTGAGGTGAGAAATTGATAATAAATCTCGATTTATTTTACCATAACATTAATATTAATCTTTAATAGAATTCTGTGATCAAAATCTTAAAGAAGAGGAAGGCAGATGATAGTAATATTGAAATCTGTGTGTACATTTATATACATTATCGAATCTGCTTTATCTAACATCCATAGGTTTTTTTATTGAATCCATTTCCATCTGTTATTGTAGCAAAAAAACAGAAAAGATTAAAAGATCATTTTCGTGATGAGGAATTTTATATTCCTCATGTTCAAAAAGATGCAAATACTGAAAAAGGGTATACATCTATTTATTTACATAATATCAATAAAATTAAATATAATTTTTTAACACCCCGTTTAAATTTATAGATATTCTGTAAACCAAGGCATGTCCTTTGCTGAAGAATCCAAAAATGCCATAATTGAGACTCAAACCGATGAACACGTCCCACAATTTGGTAAAAATAAAATGCTGAGATGGGATAGCAAAAAGAAAAATTTTGTGAAAGGAACTGGTATAGGATCAGATAATAAAAAATTAATAACTACTGAAAGTGGGATTAAGATCCCTGCTACTTATAAAAGTGGAAGGTAAAAAAAAAAAACTATTTCAATTTAAAAAGATTAAGTTTGACTCGATTATAAAAAATATTACATCTTTTTTTTCAATTAGGTTTAAAGAATGGCAACAACACAATAAACTTCAAATTCCCCGTATGGGAGAAAAAGAACTTCCTAATACAAATCTCAATATGAAACGATATCGGCATAATAAGTTCACAACGCCTAAACCTTTGGATCCTTTATCCAAAAGTTATGAAAAGAAACTCAAGAAAGTTTCCAAATCAGATAGTACAAATGATCAGAAAGACATCTCTAATATATCATCGAAGAAGCGAAATACAGGTGGACACACTAATAAGAGAATCAATAATGAATTAAAGACAGCAGAACAAATTCACAAACTAAGAAAATTAAAAGAAAAACGGAAGGCTAAAAATGCTAGACCTAAAAGTGCTAGACCTAAAAGTGCTAGACCTAATCGTAAGGGAAAATCAACCAAATAAGTTATTAGAATTTAATCTTTAATTTGTAGCATATCATCGATAGTTATAAATAAGGTAATAATTTTTAATGATAGTATAATATGTGAGTGTTATTATTATTTCTCTAAGAATTTAATTTGATAGAAATAGTAACTTATCAAGAAATGATAAAAAGAAATTTATTTTAAAATCAGAATAAACAGCTATGATCATGTAACTACATATAATTTTAATAATGATATCTTAATTAAATCAACAAATTTAATAATATTTTTTTTTTTATATCTAATTATTATTGAAAATTACGTGTAATTTCATTTACTAAATTACTAATAACTTGGGAAGACTTAAACCTTGGAAATTCTTTAATTTTCTCAAGTAAAGGCAAAAGTTTCTTTGAATTCCATAATTTCTTAAGCTATAAAATATAGAAATTAATTTTTAATAATAAATAAATAAATTTTCACTAAATGTTGCGCAATATTTCGCAATTTACACATAATTAATTATGTGCGATCGCCAAGGCGACACGTAACATACCTCAGACTTTGAGTTTTCTGTACTAGTCCTTTTGATTGCAAGTCCGGCAAACTTTAGAATTGATTTTAATGCTTGAGAATCAAAATTTTGATTGCCACATTTTAAGTCTTCTGCAATAAATTGAAGCGTATTGTTTAAATTTTCTCTTATTTTTGGTACTAATTTAGGTATAGTGCTATTAGCACCTTTAGATTCCTATAATCAAACGTAAGGTTGATAAAAAATTTCGACTTAACAAGACAAAAAATAAGATAATTCGTACATACCCGTTTTTTCTTTGGTAGCGCAACATTACAAATAGTAAATGAAACGTCATACGCATTCATGACCTTTTTAGGGTTCTTTGCTGTCTTTGGGTCAGTACAACCAAGGAATATTTCCGAAAAATGCCATGGAATTTGAGGAATTGTAGCAGGCAACTGTGAAAAGCACTTTATATTCAAAGAACTCGACTTAGTACACCAACTCTTATATGTAGATTCATAAATAACAATGGCATTTTTAATATGTTGGTTTGAGATTTCTCTTGAAGCGTCACTAATTTCTTCGTTGTTATGACGTCGAACTATAGCTTTAAGCAGGAACGCACAAGATTTCCAACACAAAGTCATCATATCACCAAAGTGTGCTTTTCGAGCCATATCCTGAACTTGTTCTAATAAAGCGAGTATTTTACTATCATCAAATTCAGTAAGGCCATCCTTTATGACAACAATTCTAGTATTGAGAAGATTATATACGCTCTTTGCAATTTCATCTGTTTTTGCATTCTTTGCTATCTTAAGCAAAGGCATTATTAACTCAAAAATAAGTGGATTGTTTTGTTGTTCCTTGACAAAAATTTTTAACAATCCAATAACTTTATGTTTATAATGAATCCTTTGGTATTTAGTGTCTATAGAAGTAAAGATATTTATTAGTTATATATTAAATCTAATTGATTGAAACATGATATTTACCTTTTTTCTTTTTCTTTCCGAATTTTTGGATTTTGAAAATTTCAGATAACTTAGAATCAATTTTTTCCATCATTTCATCTTGATTATTTATGTCCTCTTCACTATAATCTTCACCCTCATTATTATGATTATTAAGTTCTATTAAAGATTGATCTTTTGCCTCCTTATTTTCATTAACAGTTATATCATTATCCAAGTCACTGTCATTTGATCCATCATCTGATTCGCCGTCAGTACTTTCCTCATCCTCATCTTGATTAATTTCATCGTCGATATCTATTTCATCTACCAATTCTTCTTCATCATTCTCTTGTTTACTTATAAGCTATATTATAAAATTAATAGCGTTAAAGTTTAATAATTTTGTAAAAAAAAAAAAAAAAAATCTTTTAAATGATAAATGATACATACGTCTAACATTAAGTCCAAAGAAGATTTCGTAATGCCGTCACAGAAAACTTTAAAAACTTGCTCGGACATGTTATATAAAAATGCAGATGGTTTTGCAAGAAAACCAAGTAAAATATCTACAATTACGTCAACAGGATTATGTTTTTCTTCAAGATTTTCCTCTTTATTCCTTTTCTTTTTTAATGATTTTTTCGATTGTACAAACATTTTATTAAAGCATATTTGTATATCCTAATAATAGTTAAAAGGAGTTATATAATTGTGTAACTTTAAGGAATATTAAATATTAGAATAATACTAATTTAATACATACCTGCAATGCATTCATTGCTTCTTCTGGTTCTGTATATAAAGTAAGAACGGAATAAGAAAACAACAAATGGAAGCCTTGAAGGATGTCAAGATTATGCCCTTTAGAATCTTCACTATTTAACTATACAATTCAAATAGATTGTATTAAATCTTTTCCTTCATTAGATTACAAATACAAATCTAATGCAATTTTACCTTGTCTATAATTGTTTGTAACAGCTTTATTACTGTGCTTTTTAGTTGCTGCGCTTCATCGCTTAAAATAATTAAAGGCTCAAGTTGAGTGTCGTAATCAAATCTATTCATCAAAGCCACAGCATAATAAGACCATGTTTGACCACTTTTCATAAAACCACTACGAGTACGCATAGGTTTCTCCGTTTTATCTTATATGTAATTAATAAAATTCAGTAAGAATGTGTTTAAATATTTAAGATAGGCTAACTTCACATTGAAGTCTTCTTACCATCACTAAGTAAAGAACGAAAAGTACTCAACTCGCCAAGAGCATGAAAGAATCTTAACCGACAACGCTCTTGGGTATCCTCATCAATATTTGGTTTAGGTAATATATATTTGCTAATCATTTTCTCAGAATTATTCGTCCTCGAACTATCATCGGCTTGTTGATTTTCGAATTTTACCTTTTTTGGGTCACGCTTTGATTTTTTATTCCGAGATTCTGATTTGCTGATTTCAATCTACAAATAATTAAACATGAGCGTGGAAAATTTAATGATGATTATACATGAATTCATACCTTTTTATCCTTTGAAATCTCATTTAAAAATGAATCTTTGGCTGTGTAAAATCCATAGATAAGAAAAAGATCCAAAACTAAATTTAACCAGCCTTCATGACGATTAATATGAGGATTTTTTAAAAGCGAATATAAATGATCTATAATCCATTGACGTCGTTGTATTGTTGCCTCGTTGTCACTTTTTGAAGAATTATAAAAATTTATAATTTAACTAGAAAAATCAATAAAATTAATCTTTTACATTCTTAATAAGTACCTTGACAAGTTTTCGTCGGGTTTTAAGAAAACATTTTTCAAATACAGAACGTATTCCTCAATTGTGCTATTGTTAATAACATGGAATATGTTCCTGATGGTATAAGTCTTGCTAACTTTGTCAAAATCTCGATCACAATTTTGACCTAAAAATTTTTTAACAATAATCAAGGCCTTCCGCTGGTTTTCCTCGGCGACTTGCTCAATAACCTTTAACTGTTAATGTTATGACAAGACAGTTAAATATTGTACAAAAAAGAAAATTTGAATTAATTAATCCCAATATACCAGATGCATTGCAGATTCATGCAAGTATCGATTCTTCTCGTAAGAATGATTTATCAAAGTTCGCATTAAGTTAGAAGTAAATAAGAAAGAAAATTTGTCTTCCGGACATATTTGAAGAGCTTTCTCTAATAATTGAAATCCCCAGAATTTACGTTGATATGTAGCATCATCATCAAAAAGGCATTCTATAATATTTCAAAAAATAAATCATTCAATAGATTAAGATGTAACGACTATATTTTATTATTAAAAATATTTCTTACCATCAACAGCCGTCTTCCAAAATTCTTCAAAAGCAACTGTTTGCTTTCTAAGTTTATCACTGGGGGGAGAAATAAGCCAAAAAATAATCGTATTCCAAACAGAATGAATACGATTTTCTTGATTCTGCTGAATTTCAGCTGCAGATTGACTGGACTTTGCCTATTTATTATTATAAATAAGAATTAATGTTTTATATGTAATTTAATAAATTTATATATAAAAAAATTTCTATAATCTAACTTAATTATTTCGAAATGGTATTTCTGAAAACCTAATAATTAAATATTTGATGGCTAAAATTTGTAAATACCTGAATAGCTTCTGTCAACTTTTCTAAATTTTCGGGATGAAGTATATGTGGTTTGCACCATTTCGCTATACATGAATCGCCATTATGAACCACGACTCGTATCCATTGATTATTTTGTAATATATCCTGTAGAACGAAAACAACAAAAATATTAATCTGATTGCAATTACCTTTACGAGAAATTAAATCATATTTGTTTCATATGCGTCTCATAACGTTCAATCCATTGTAATTATATACAGGTTAATCAAAAAGATATTTACAGCAGATTAAGATCGTCTGCCATACCGGATATTGTGCTTCAATAGCAACAGCCAAATTAATATCATCAGGGTTGTTGATACCATTTCGGACATTACGTTCATTCATAACCGTTATAAGATGAGAAATCGCCTTCTCCTCAAATGTTGTTTCCTTCAACTAAAAGTGCGTAATAATGACAATCAATGTATGGTTTAAACAATAAATTGACTAGCACTCGGTGGTATTACTTACTAAAGGTATGGTTGAAATAATAACATGATAGCATGTTTCCCTAACATATGGTTTACTATTTGCACAAGCTAGTAAACCATTGATCACTTCGCAATAATCATCATCGGACGAAGTTTTACGCCAAAGAATACCTGACCTTACGACTGACGCGAAGCCGAAAACACGCCCAAAAATTACATCAGATCCTTCCTGTAATTAAGATCGAATTAATATATATTAAGAATTATAAATGAATTATTTAAGTATATACCTTATCCTTAGAAGACGATATTGGACAGGCTTCATCAATTAATGGTAGAATCATTTTGAATGTAAAGAACTCAAAACTAGCAAGAAGCTATATTGAATCCACAAAATGATTAATATTAGCAAAATAATGTTTATTCATACAAAATCATAACGTGTAACCTATACCTCTGTTAATGCTAAAGCAAAACCATGCCGAGCTGCTGCTCGCGGACTAGCAAGTCCTCTCGTCAAACGAATCATAACATAAGCTACAGTAGGACCACAAACCTTCTCAATTACCTCTGTAGAACTATCAGTTAAATAAAATGTAATTAATTAATTCGGAATTATTTGTGAAATATTCAAAAAAAAAAAAAAAAAAAAAATACTGATCATTACCCCAAGAAATCTCTAGAATCATTGATTTTAGATATATTTTTATTGGACGTTATAAATTCTTGATATAATTTATGTAAATGAGTAATTAGTCCATTAGCTGCATTCAGACGTTCTTCAGCATCTAAAGATGCTAATTGCCAAAAATAATCATAGGTAGTGGTAGCCATTGAAAAATCCACAAAGAAAAAAAAAAAAAAAAAAAGATTATCTATATATGTATATAGACCCGGACCATGTCGTCATTCGTGACGGAGACCAATTCATGTTATCGTAATTAAAAAATATATAAAGAATTGTATTTTTAATTATTAAACATAATGATTTGGATAAATAGGGTTTCACATATGAAAATTTTCTCAGAATTCTGTACCGTTCCGAAATTAAGCAACCCCCGAAAATAAGCAACGTGATTTGTTCCATTTTCAAAATTCCTATAAATCACGTGACCGGTATAATTATATCACGTGATAAGCGAAATAGTAGTAAAATAAATTTAAATACTGTATTAATTGATTAAGTTTAATACATGATATATTAATAAATTTAATGCATAATTTATTGATAAATTTAATTGATTAAGTTTTTAAGTTTAACACATGATTGATAAATTTAATTGATTAAGTTTTTAAATTTAACGTATAATTGATAAAATTTATTGATTTAATGCTACAAATTAAAAATTATTTTCCTATTTTATTATCCTTTCTCACAACTCTTTTTTTTTATAAATGCAGTTAAATCATCTTGCAAAATCCGCCTATGTGATTTAAACTGTTTACATGCATACTCAGCTAACTTTCCCGTTAATCCTTCACAATACAATTACATGTATCTTCATGATTTTTAAGCATACTTTCTAATTGTAGTAATATTCACTGAATCAAGTGCTTGTGAAACAGTTTCTTGCAAGCCACTTCATGTGTAATCATAGTGATCCCTTATATAATACTTGGCTGCATTCCAATACATTTTGATAAAATTAAGTTCGCAATGAAACTTCAAATAAAAAACATATAAATAGCCTGCATTTTCAATTACTTCTACAATGGCTGACTTTTATGCTACAAAATCTGGTTGAGATGTCATAATCTTTCTTGCGTAATAAATATCTCTCTGAGATTCTTTTTTTTTACATATTAAATACTCTAAACTTAGTCCCTTCTTCTATAAACCTCTTTTTTGTAATATTCTTTTTATCCTTTTTGGTTTTTCTCAAAAAGCAAGATTAGATAATCTTCTGAAAATATCATTTGTTGAATTATCTCTTATCCATCCTTATCAATAAAAGAGGTTGACTTCATGATCAGCTATTTTCTCTCAGAATCCAAATTCATCTTTGCTGCAATAAGAGCATCTTTGGCATATACTGCATGATTTATACTATTGTCAAAGGCAAAAACAGCTGTTGCATTAGAAAATTTAGCCTCAAAAATAGGAATTGCTTTGGATTTAATCTGCTCTAATAAATGTTTAAAGGTTCAATAGCTTTCCTGATTCTTATCAGATAAAAGATAACAACGAGCTTTTGTAGAAATATCTGGGTTTCTTGCTGCTTCTTCTTCACTAAGTTTTAATTGATCACAAGCCTCTGAAGAAATTCGCTTACCATAATCGATTTTCTGTTTTCTTTCTTTCGCAATGACATTTTATCATTAGCTACCCAAATTTTTTTTCCATCATTTATATAGATACATTCATCATGAGTAATGAAAATTAGCTCTTATTCTTCTTATCTAAGTACCAGTAGAATTGCTTCTATTTCTTTTCCTTCATACCTTGCCATTTGTTATTCCAATTCTTTCATTACAGTAGCGGTCATAAGTATCCGATCGCCTCTAACTCCAGCTACAAGTAAGTAAATTCAAAAAATTTTTTTTATTTAAAAAATACATAACCAACTAACTAAAATTAATACATTGTG
>CAJVPP010003226.1:0-12229 GCA_910592005.1 Funneliformis mosseae | reverse complement strand
TTTTAAATGAAAAACATGAAGAAATTCATTTTTTTCTACAACTTTTTTTTGTTTGTTTATTAAATATTATTTATAAAAAACACTCTAGAAATACTGGAAAATTCTAGAGTAAAAAAATGAACATGCTATAACTCAAAAAACAAGCAGCACTTGTAGTGCCATTACTTTCGCCGGTGACTGTACATATTGTAAATATGTGAATTACTACAATATCATTATATTATGCATTGTAAATCTTTAAAATATTATATATTATAAACTTTTAAATTATTATACATTATAAAATATCAAAATACTAAAATATATAATTATTTTAATAGACTTGTAACTTTACGTAAGATTACAAAATATAAAGTTTATATAATACTTTGTATGATTAAATTTATTAATAAAGTTATTTACATCATAATTTTATTTTTTATTTAGAAAAAATGTGATTAAGTTTAAAACCTAAAAAATTATTATTATTTTCTGTTATTACTGTATTTTTTAATAATAAATAATTTTTAGATAGCATTATTGTAAAATCAAAGTAAAAAAAAAAGTATATACTTATAGTTTATAATTTAAAAAAATAATAACTAATTCATCAATTAAAAGAAAATTAGTATTATAATTAATAAATCAACTGATGTTTATAAAAAATCAGCTAAAAATGTAATTTCTCAATTTATTATTAAAACTTTTAATATTTTTAATTTCTTTTGAAAATATTATTTTATTTATTTCAGATAATGCACTTATATATTAAAATTCTTTAGAAATCTTTCTATTATTATATCTTAAATGAAATATAATTGCTGTTTAGCTCATGTTTATAATTTAGTCGAAGAAACTTGAATTAAAAATCAAAATTTTCATATTATTAATAATATATTATTAATATTAAAACTACTTTTACTTATCTTATTTTAAATATTGTTAAATCTTCTATTTTATTTTTTTTAATTTAAAATAATTCAAATTTATTTATTAAATCTATTTTTACCTCCTTTTTCAATTAAAATAAAGTGAAATTTATGGTTTAATTTTATTTTTTATATTAAAAATTATCTTTTATATCTGATATTTTTTTCTTAAAGAAATAATATTTATGATAATAGTAAATCAATATAGAATATATGTAATTATTTTAATAATACTACATAGATAACATTTAAAATATTTATTGATTTTATTCATTATAATACTAAAGGTATGATTATTTATTTATTTTAATAAATTTTATTATTAATAATTAAATTAAATTTTATTTTTAGATTAGTAATTAATTTGAAATTTTTTAAAGTTTACAAGCAACCTTTAGCTCTATATATAATTTCATATGTAAAAGAAATACATATATTATTAAAATCTGAAATAATAAATCTATGATTATATGAAGAAATGAAATTAAAAATACAAGTAGAATAAGTTAATATTAATTATTTTACAGATATTTTTGTTGATACATTTAAAAGTATATTACAAAAATTTGAAAAATATATTTTGAATTATTTAGCTTTATCATATTTAAATTTAATTTATGAACAGAGAATTTATAGTAATCTCAATGAAATAATTAATTCAGAGAGGATTTTGATTTAAAAAAATATTAGATAAAAAAAAAAAATATCTTACCAATATTAGCTAATATAGCATTAATTTATATTTAGCTTTCAGTTTCGGATGTAAATGTTGAACATAATTTTTAAGTGATAGAGATATCAATTATCTAAATAATTTATCATTATGTCAAATTTCATTTCAAAAATTAATAGGATATAATTAGATTGGTTTATAAATAAAATTTTTACGATTTCTGTGTATTAAATAAACTTTTTTTAAATTATAATTAATTTGATAATTTTGGCCAAAATTATAAACGCATAATTTAGCATAATTTATTTTATTATGCATAATTTGGTATTTGATCATAATATCAAAACGTCACGCGTGCTCATCAATACGTGATCTTAATCATAAATACTAAATAATCGGATGAAAAATTTTT
Source organism: Funneliformis mosseae (assembly GCA_910592005.1). Lineage (NCBI taxonomy): Eukaryota > Fungi > Glomeromycota > Glomeromycetes > Glomerales > Glomeraceae > Funneliformis > Funneliformis mosseae. The sequence continues at coordinate 10,236 of CAJVPP010003226.1, read as the reverse complement.
TCTTTTATTTTTTGTTAAAGCATGGTTAGATTGCTGCGTTCATTTATCTGGATAACCGGGACGTTTGTACCGTTAGGGAGTCTACCTGTGAATGACTGCGCTCGACCAAATGGATACGCTTCAACGCTGGCTATTCTTTTTTCAATAATTGCATATACTGTTTTGACCTTTTTATAAATTCAAAAACCTGTATCGACGTTTGGTTTATTTTTGTATTCAAAAAAAATAATTCAGAATTTGGTGACATCAAATCTTGAAGTAACTTTTGGCTCATATGTTTTACCAATCAAAAATTATTAACACATAAATAGACGAATCTTTATTACTTTTCACGGGTAATTTCCGTAACGACATAGATCATAAAGGGAATTTTGTTATTTAAGTTCCTAAAGAGACTTCTACGAGAGGAAGCAATTTCAGATCTATTATAAAATTTTGAGCAAAATTAATAGAGATGAAAATAAAAATCTATTTTACAACATTCCATTCCGCCTTATATCCGAGAATATAGAATTCTTAATACATTTGTAAATTTCGCTTCATTAGTTCGTGATACCAATGATTCGTTTTGCATGTGACGAAAATCATGTGTCATTTTAAGCAATATGTCTAACAGACCGAAAATTTGTCATATTAACATAAGCATCTCATTTAGCAGGTTTGAATTGATGATGCAAATGTAAATTTGATTGGTCTGAACATTTCTGCTTTACTAGCACAAAGTCATCTAACCAGGACATCAACTTTTATATAATACATATGTCCAAATTGATTGAGTATACACGTAATATTGAATGTTTGCGAAATGTACGACATCTTGTTACTTCGTTTGTGGTGGTGCATTGTAATTCTTTGCCTTGGAAAAATGTATTTTTTGAGGAAATTAGCCATTCTGGGAATCATCAAAGCATTGGTAATTATTTCGATTGACGGGACTTAAAAAATAAACGAAGATTTCATATGCACGACTTTAAAAAATAATATTGCAGTAATGTTAATAATCTTACGCAGGGAAAGTATTCCCTGTTGCACATTGATTATGTAACCGTAACTTTCGACGAGAATATCAATTCTTTATATATAGTGAGATGGGACGTAGCTCGTGATGCAATAAATTTAACCTTGATGTTTACCTTAGTGCAGATCATTTTGTAAGTTGTCAATATGTAGAAGAAGTACCAACAACTTCACCATATTTGTTACTAATACTAATATGATATTTTTTTTTTTCAGCAAATCTAGCAAGAACAAAAATAACGATGAATTTTAGGGAACTGACAAATTCAAAGAATTCTTGATAATGTCAAGCGGTAGGACGAATCCATTTCATAGTCTTTATTGGTCGGTAGTGTTTTACCTGGAATTTATCTTTTGATACGATAAAATTCGATTGGGGTAAATATTTTAACACAAACAAACAAAAATTTTCATTAAAAAAAAAACTTTCTAAAATGACAAGATATGCACCTTAAATAATTTATAATTGGTTTCACATTGTTTCATACGAATAGAATGTGAAATCGGGATTTGCCAGTAATTTTTGTGTAATTCTGTAACAAGTATAAATAGGTAAATAAAAGGGGAATTGTGAGAATATAGTTCGAGTCCTTCCAGTTCGCCTTGCAGACCCATGTCGTTCATTTTTTAAAAAATTTTTCTTTTTTTCTTTTTCTTTCTTCAGCAAGTATAAATATCGTTCTCCGCGTAGACCGCGGGATAGAAAATTTATTTATTAATATTCGATAGCACTAGTAGTCGGGCAAAACCATTTTATAAAATATTTATAAAAAAAAAAAAATTTTTTTATTCAGCAATAACGTTCTGAGGATTAACCTCTTGTATTTATTTTTTAATTTTATATTTTTTTTTATAATAAAATAAAACAAATTCCCAATTATGTCTTTTTTCTGGGGACTTGTCGCTGCGTTGGCAGGGAATTCAATTATCGGTTTAGGAAATTGTCTACAAAAGTATGCATTAACGAGTGGAGAAGCACGATTTACAGCATCATCAAATCAAGATGATACACGTTCTCAGCCGCTTCTACCGACTACTTCACCTGTTCCAGTATCTTATTCAAGGTTTAAAGATCGAACATGGTTTATAGGAATTTCTTTAGTTTATCTAGGCGAGTTATGTGGAAATTGGGTTGCTCTTTCACTCATACCCGCGTCAGTTGTCACCCCTCTTGGAATTCTGGGAGTTGTTGTAAATGCTATACTTGCAAAGTTTTTGTTAGATGAACAAATTAGCTGGCGTCAAACCAAAGGATATTTCTTTATTCTTTCTGGTGTTCTTGTGACCATCGTATTCTCTGCAACATCAACGAATAGTATCGAAAATCAATTATCGACCACTTCCAAATTGTTCGCGTATATGACTCGGTTTCATGTAATTCTGTGGCTGATTACAATACTTGTGGCTCAATGCATCTTTTTTATAATGGTTCGCGCTAGGAAGAGAAAATCATCCTTGATCCTTTACGTTCTCATGACGGCAGGATTTGGATCACTGACTGTAGTGACATCAAAATTTTTAGCACTTTTGTTAAAGGTTTGGGTGTTTGCTCCTTCCGATGGTAATAATTCAAACTTGGAAGATAAGATCTTACCCGTCATCCTTGATGAGGTCAGATCTTCAGCCTCAATGCTTGCCTTAATAATTTCTCTCATGGCAATAATAATTATACTGATTATTGGCATAATTGGACAAGAGACTTGTAAACAGTTAGCATTAAGTAAATATCGTGTCACACAATTCCAACCAATGTTCTATTCATCACATGTAACATTTGTCGCTATGAGTGGTATGATCGTATTTGATGAAGTTGGATCATGGTGGTCTGTTGTTGGTTTTTGTTTTGGAATCATGGTGATCGTTAGGGGTGCATTGTTCTTGTTGAACTCGAAAGTAGAGGATAAATTTGTGAAAAAAATTGAGAAAGCGAAGGAGAAAAGTCTCGATTGACTATATGGTAGATCCAATAAGACTTTCCAATATGATGATGATGATGACAGTGACGGGATCATTAGCGATACTTATGAAACCATGCCCACTGAAATAGATTCTTTAGTCCCGGAAATTTTGCAAAATTCTAATAATCCAAGACATTACGGTGCTTTGGTGTAAAGTTAGGAGCAACTTTAATTATTTTCCAGGGCAACTATGAAGGCAACGATCTTATTACATTTTTTTTTTTTTCTCCTAAAAAATTTTCAGCAAGAGCAAAAAAATAAATGGTCAATCTGTAACAATATTTCACCAATTAAACTCCGAATACCTATTACCAAAATTTTCCGTTCAACTAAATAGAAAAAAAGGTTGGACTTTTAATCATTTAAATATTGAAATAATTTAATTAACTTAAAATACAATGTGATATTTTGTAAAAATAAAATAACCAAATTATATAACAATTTAACAATGTGTTTTTTTTTTTTTTTTTTTTTTTTTTTTTTTTTTATCTTTTGGGTCAATGCAGTTAGATGCAAACCTGTAAATAATGAATTCTATAATGTGTAAATCTTAAAATCAAATTAATCAATTTTACTATTACGCTTTTTTTTTTTCTATTTTACTAAAATCTAAAGGAAGGATTCGTTCAAGTAAGGTGGATCTTTTTATCACTTTTATTATTACTTTCCTGTGCTTTACGTTTGTTTCTATTATGTTCCGTTAGTTCACCTCGAATTGATTTGTTGGATTGCTTGGAATTTAATTCTTTCTGTTGGATCGCATTTTCAAGTATCTTTTGCTGTTTTGGTAAATTTTCGGGTGGTGTGGGTCTTGGGTGCTTACGAAAATAAGAGTGGAGTAATGCCTGAAAATTATAAAAGAGATAAACATCTATCCAACTATATAATAAACTAAATAAAATAAAATAAGAAGTTTTAGCAGACCTCTCGCGTATTAATTCTTTTGTTTGGATCATAAGCTAACATCTTTTCTAATAAATCTATCGCATCGGAACCTGCGGCTTTGAAATGAACCTGTAACGGAGTTCTAGAGAATTTTTGAAATTTCATATCTCGAGCCAATTCTGAAAAACCCTAAGATAAAAAAAAAAAGATTTAAAAAGAATTATCTCTCTCTCTCATTAAAGTCTCATGAATATATATATATATATATAAATACCGGCCAATCTTCTTCAGTAGGGGTTCCCAAAGCTTTAAAAATAAGTTCGAGTTGTGCAAGGTCGCTTTCTCCAGCAAGATAAGGGGTTCTCAACAATAATTCAGCAAATATACAACCCACTGACCAAATGTCCACCGCAAAACCGTATTGAGATGGTATAAAAAACAATTCAGGGGCTCGATACCAACTTTATAGATAAAAGCTGTTTATTATAAAATTGATCGAATTATTTTTATTGATAAAATTTAAAAATATAAAATACCGAGTAACCACTTGTGGTGACATATTTTTAGCATGAGGGTCTCCATAATCACGAGATAAACCAAAATCAGCAATTTTTAATTGACCATCCTTCCCTACCAACAAGTTATTCGGTTTCATATCCTATAAATTATTTACAATGTTATCAATGCGTGATTACAATAAAAAAGAAAGGAAAAGAAACAATTATTTTACACTTACCCGATGCAGGATCCAATTCCTGTGACAATGATCCAATCCTCGTAATGTCATTAACATCCAGCTCTTAATGTCGGGAGCCTGAAAAAGGATGCTCTTATCCTTTATTATCATTTCCAAATCTGAATCCAAATACTCCAATACAAGTTTTAGATTAGACTTATGAGAGTAAATATCAATCAGCTATTTTAACAATTGGTTAGTACTCTCTTTATATTGTAAAATTTATATTATAATCATTTTGACTCACCTCAATTACATTAGGATGTCGTAACTCACGTAGGCATTTAACTTCCCTTACGGCTGATAATTCGATGCCCTGTGACCCGATTTCAGTTTGTACGAGCTTTATCTTTTTGATGGCGACGGTCCGTCCAGTCGCGCTTTCTGTACCTGTTGAAGTGTGTTAAAAGTGTCAGAGTACGATACGCGCTTGACTTTTTCCTAATAACAACTTTTATGTACCTCTATACACTTTTGCATATGTTCCTTCCCCAATTTTCTTTTCTTTAATGTATTTGCTCTCAATTTGAAGTTCTTCTTCTTCTGGCTGCTGCATTTTAGTGAATTTTTATATTTTATATAATAATAGTATATATACGTATATATCACCATTTATTTTTGTATTATAATATTCGCGTGCAAGAAACACCCGATCGGATCGGCAGTTGATCATCAACCAGTTTTTGATATTTATCGTTCACCTGACATATGTTTTCCACACTCCTGTATGAAAATGCCATATGGTACACCTTCGTTAGATGCTCCAGAAATGTTTCAAGAGAATAGCACTTCCCAGGAAAGCGTCTCAGAAACTTCGACTGTTATAACTGAGAGTCTATCTCAACAAGCTACCGATGTTGTCAGTCAGTCTTCTTTTATTCCTTTAGGTGAGTTTTCAAATCGAGAATTATTTGAAGTTGACGCGATGCGACAAAGAAATCGTGCTTCAGGGATGAAAAGGAAGGAACGTTCGGAAACTTGGAGGGTACCTTTTGAAGATGAAGTGCCATGGGTAACGAAAGATAGCGGTCGGAAATATAAGAACGCAACGCAAAGGTACCTTTTAATTTTTTAAAATATTTTCACATGATACCTTTCATATTAAACTTAAATTGTTTACCATAGATTGCATTATGAAATTGATGAGGTTGTAAAGTATCTCTGCCCCACGGATATTGAACGTTTGTGGCGAGTTTTTGCAATCAAGCGTATTGAACAGTGTATTAAAAGTAGCTATCCATCCGCCGAAGTTATGGTTTTTGGTAGTTTTAACACGGGACTTTATCTTCCTACTAGGTATGATTACAGTTTTTAAAATTATCCAAGATGATCTAAACCACTAAATAACATATATATTTTCTATAGTGATCTCGATATAGTGTGTTTTGTAAGAGATAATTCGCCAAACGTTCTTAGAAAGATTGCCAATTTGTTGGATTATCAACGTATTAGCGCAGAAAGACCTGCAACAATAATGAAAGCGGTAGTCCCTATTATCAAATTTCAAGAGTATTATACAAAATTCAATGTAGATATTTCATTCAACCAATCATCTGGATATATTTCGGCTCGATCAATGAAAGAATTTTTGGATCAATGGCCATTACTTGGTAAAATGGTAATAGTTGTAAAATGGTTCTTGAAACATCACGGACTTGACGATCCATCCACTGGAGGAATGGGTGGATTTACGGTTTTTTGTATGATGCTTAGCTTTTTCCAGGTACGTATATGTAAATTTGTTACTTTCTCCATGCTTCTTAATATTTATAATTACTTTTTATCAAAGAGAAATCCTTAATTTGTTTAGATGCATCCCTTTATTAGAAATGGCACTTTAATACCAAATGACGATAATTTAGGTGTATTGCTTATAGAATTCTTTGAATTGTATGGGTTAAATTTTAACTTTTTTAATATTGCCATAAGTGTAAATCGAGGCGGTGAATATGTCATGAAGGTAAAACTTTTGTTATAGTTGATAATTTTTAAATTTACTCATTCCTCTAAGATCATTCTTTTATTTCATTTTATCAGAATAATGAGAGTTGGACAACGAAAAATCCGTATACAAATATATGCATACAAGACCCCTCGGATCCCGGTACGTATCAGGTACTTAAATGTGATGAATCTTTTATTTCTGACAAATAACTTATAATAATTATCATATGAAAATATCAGACAATGATATAGCACGATCTACAAGAAATACAGATATTATTTTCTCATATTTTGAAAAGGCTTTTCGACGTCTGGTAGTTCGAGTTGGTAGTTTGGAACGCAAATATCATAATCAAGATGAGGAAATGATTATAGAAGAATCGATATTATCTTCGATCTTCTTCATACCACGAAGGATTATAGAATTTCGAAAAGAACTTCACCGTTTATATGCTGATAAGCAAATATTGGCAGATAATTATAAAACCGCATATATAATTCCTCCCAATTTTTCGCACATAGTGAACCGCTTCCTGCACGAAATTGAATACGCCGATAGACTTAAAAATGACAAGGCAAATAAGCTGAGTAATAGGAATGGAACACAGAGAATCAAAAATAAAAGAACAGGAAGAGAATATCGAGATATGGCATATCAGTGGAAAAACGAAGTGGATAGTTATAGGGAATACCCTTGTGAAGGTTCTACTTTTCTATTAGCTACTTACGGTGAAACATATAATAAGGTCTTTGCTTATACTAATGAAGAGATGGAAGTTATGACTAAACGTAATGAGAGAAAGGCTGGTTCATCAAAAAGTGGAAGAACATCGAAGGATGAACGATACGATTATCAAGTTGGGGAATCATCATCATCCAGAGGACATAAACGACACAAAGTTGAGGAAAATGAAATCATTTATATTGAACATGATTCAGAGGATGATTATTATAATAATCTTAATAATCTACCTACTCAGAGAAGCAAAAGGAGAAAGAAAAGTAAAAAAAGGAATTGAGGATTTATTCCCTAGTACATTTTCCTTTCTTGTTATTAACTTTCTCATATTATTCTCTTCATGGATGAGTTATTTTAATAGAAAAGTAAGAAGATACAAATTGAATTGTAAACCTGATCAACTTAATCTGATATCAAGGAAATTCAAATTATACAATAAAGTCTAGTTGCGATATATTTTTACTGCGGAAATGCACAAAGTTTATTTTTTCCTCCCTTGTTTACTTGGATATTTTCCTTAAATTCTTTTTGCTTGATGATTATGATTATAGAAATAGATTTATCCTTTTGAACGGAAGTTTCTTTAGAATAGAATTTATCTAATTTTACCTAATTATATTCTAAGATTTTTTTATCTTTAATATATTAAATACAGCTTTTATTTATTTTTACAAAATGTAAAGTTTTCTGCTATTTTTTGTTATAATATAATATAATGAAACATCAAGTAAAAAGGATTTGTAAAGTCATCAAATAATTTATATATTTATTTTAATTATAATAAAATAACATTTTTATTATAATATATATAAAATATCAAATTATTTTGTAAATTTACAATTAAAATATATATATAGTTATCATTTTTTTTTATATTTTCTATATAATGATAATTACAAAAATGTTTGCTTATTTTATTAAAATCAATTAAATTAATAAAAAAAGTTAATATAAATTAAAAGATTTCTATTGATTTTTAATTTTTAAGTACCTTTTGAACTTTTGATATCTTATTATATATACTATTAAAAAATAATTCACTTGCACCTTCTTATTCTGATAAAAAGAATCTTTATAATCAAACTTTAATAATGAAGATCTGTAAAGTCAATTTTAAAGATAAATAAAATTAAAGTTTATATCAATATTTGAAATTATTATTATTTTTCACTATATTTATTATAATTAGAACATATCTATTTTTTTAAATATTATAAAATTAATTTATATATAAATCTTTGAATTAAGTAAAACTTTAACTAATATCTTCTATATATTTTATATTAAGACTAGCAAATAATAATTATATTTTAATTAGAATATATAGAGAATAAATAAAAGTATCTGAATAACATTTTCTACATTAAATTATTTAATAACTACTGATTCAAATTTAACTAAAATTTTATTAATTAGAACAAAGTGAAAAACAATATATATTTATGTACTATAAAAAATTTTTCAATCATATGATTATTGCATTTCATTTTTCTGTTCTTTATATTATATTTAACTAATAAAATCTCTGATTTTGAAAAGTATCAAGTTCACTTTAGACTTAATAATATTTTCATTTTCTAGTATATATAAGAAACAATCTTAAAGTATATTATATAAGTAATTTAAATTAGTATTTGTTAAAATATAAAATTAACTAGCAATTTTTATCATAATAAAAAAATGTAAGATTTTAACATATTTTTAATAAATAATATAATTATTGGTATAATTAACCTTAATTATAATACTATTTTGTAATTAGTATTTTTAATAAATCACTTAACCTTTTAATTCTAACTTTAATTTTAACTCTATATGATGCTAGAAGTCTTAATCCAACAATAAAAATTATAATACTTAAAAATCTATTAACTCTTTAAAAAAATAAAATTTTAAAAAAATAAACTGGTAACTTTATATTTTAAGATAAATACTATTAAATTACCAGTCAAATTTTTAAAATAATGTCTACATAAAAAGTTATAAGCTTTAAATTTGATGATTTTATATGATCAGCCTAAATTTAAAACAGATCAAATTATATACATATAATTTTATTGGTCAAAATTTTACATAATTTAGGCCAATGTTATAATAACTTAGTACCAATCTGAATTATTATTAATATATTATACTTGAAAACTCAGAAAATATTTTAAATTTGAATAAATTAAATTTTTTTTCTTTAGCCAATGTATTTTTTTTTACATTTAGATTCATTTTTTAAGATGACGCGTAAAACAAAAAGGTAAAAGCAAATTAGTTGAATATCTAAAAAAAAGGACATTATGTGTCTCAAGATCAAGCTACAATAAAAAATGCTATTGAAAAAGAAGTTACTGAAGAATGGATGGAAGATAAAATTATTGAAAAATTTGCAGAGGATAAAACTATTGAAGAATTAAAAGAAGATAAAATTATTGAAGATAAAGCTGTTGAAGATTGAGCAGAAGAAGATTTCCAAACATTAGAAAGAAACTCATTATTAAAGCCTTTCATTAGTATAAGAATGCTACAAGTAGCATTAGAGCAGTATATACTGGAAATTCAAAAACAATACAGTAGAGGCAAAAAAAGGAAAAAACAGAATTAGAAGAATATGCTAAAGGAATAAAAAGGATTGATATCTTTTTTTCAACCAGTTTCTAGAAATATTAGATTATCACAGCCAATTAATACAAAGATAGATTTAAATATGCATTTAGAAAAGCTTAATCAATTATGTTTAATAAGAAAATCTAAAAAAGAGAATTATAATATATTTACCTATAATTATATACGTTTTCTAAGTATACATCATTTTATATAATAATTAATATATAGACAAGAAAAAATAGCCACCAGTAATCAAATTACTCAAGTTTTGTAAAATAAAAAAGACTACAGTCAACTCTTTCTACAACGAATTTTGATATAACGAATTTTACAATACAACGGATTTTCAGTGTCGGACAGAT
>CAJVPP010003225.1:0-12229 GCA_910592005.1 Funneliformis mosseae | reverse complement strand
CCCGGCTGTGACACGTGTTCGGTAAATCCAAAGGCTCCCGGCTGTGACACGTGTTCGGTAAATCCAAAGGCTCCCGGCTGTGACACGTGTTCGGTAAATCCAAAGGCTCCCGGATGTGATGCATGCTCGAACAACCCCCAAGCTCCCGGCTGTGCTGCAAAAACGCCAGAGAATTGTGATGTAAACCCTTATGGGCCCGGATGTAACGTAGATTGTGGAAAAACTCCCGCACCTTCAGGATGCGCTAACGTTCCAGACTGTGGAAATAATTCCGGTGCGGTCGGATGTAATGGTGACAAATTGGACTGTGGCAAATATCCGAGTGCTCCTAATTGTGGTATTAAAGCTCCGGTAGATTGTTCAAAAACTCCCAATGCACCAGGATGCGTCGATTGTTCAAAAACCCCTGATGCTCCAGGATGTACCGATTGTTCAAAGACCCCCGATGCTCCAGTATGTCTACAATGTACTCAGAATCCATATGGATCGGGGTGTGGCAATGTTGATTGTAAATTAACACCAGAAGCTCCAGGTTGTTCAAATATTCCAAATTGCGAAAGTTCTCCTAACGCTGTAGGATGCATTTATGGTCAATTGGACTGTGCAAAATATCCAAAAGCTCCTGAATGTATAAACAAAAAACCGGATTGTTTCAATAACCCAAACTTGCCTGGATGTAATGATTGTAATAATAACCCATATGCTTTTGGATGTGATGTATGTTCACAAGTCCCACAACCTGAGAGATGTCAAGTTGGTTATTGCGATAAAAATCCCGGTTTACCAGAATGTGCTGTTTCTTTGACGGATAGTATAACTATTTATGCAATTGAAAGAGAATTTATCTTGGTCACATATTATTGTAACCCGGCAGTAAATAATGACGTTTGTGGTAAGATGATCAATTGGGAAGGAACAGTATTCAGGTACATATAGACGTTATGTTATAAATCATACGTTTTCATTCGAATCATTTACTAATTAAAATTTACGATCTTAAATACAGCGAGATCTATTTCGAGAAATCATGCACTGATGGTAAAATTTTTGAAAGCATTAATGTCAAAGGAGGATTTTTACATATTTGTTATAAATCAGAAACCAAAGAAGCCGTTTGGACCACTTTCGGAGCCCCGTAAGTTTCAGATTTAAAATTCGCGTTCTCTCTTTCCGTTTTTTTTTTATCCAACTCACGCGATTTATTGATTCATTTAGAAATAAAAAAGGAGAAGTAAATGTAATTACAACGAATAAAATAACCGAAGTATACACCTTTGATGCCAATTACACACACGTATTCGAAAAAGAAGATGGTGGATATTGCGTAGTGACTAGTAAATCTGCTGACGGTTCTGCAACATTTTCCGTGCCATGGAATATTCTCGTTACATTTATCCCAAAAGATTCCACATCTGGAACTTCTGGACCTTATGAGATTTACAAAGAAACGTCAACAACTGTGGTCGAATTACACATTTACAAATGTAACATAGCATACCAATCATCAGGATACAGCTGCATAATTAAAACAGTTGATGGAGGCCAAACCACATTTACTGAAATCGACTTCTTGGGCACAGGTAGTAACGGTAAAGTTACTAAAACACAAAAATATACAGTACCGCAGATTACGGCTGAAAAGGTTGTGACGGATGTTGAATCATTAGCTTATGGTGGATATGTTATTGTAACAAAGGATAGTATTACCGGAAAGAATAATGGTTATGTTGTCAATAATGAAGGAGTGTATAATGAAACTATAAATTGGGGTCTTTCCGATAAAGATTCTTACGTTGACGTTATTGTACTTCCCAATAATACAATTGTTGGTATTCCTAATGATTCTTTAAAAGTTGGAACTACTGGAAACAGTGGTGAAAGTATTACCATCGCCTCAACTGATGATTTAACAAACTATTCTACCGGTAAGTTTTTTAAAGCAAAAATTAATTTTGTCTTCTTTAAAAAGAAGAAAAAAATTTTAATCATTCTTTTTATAGTTGAAGGAGGAGATGGAACAGCACCGGGAGGACCAGGTGGATATGGAAGTTCAAAAATATTATCCACAACTCCAGGGAAAGGATCCACAGTACCATTGGGCACGAAACAAGCAGAAGAATTTACCATTACATATGGAATACCTGTAGTGTTTTCAACCGGAAATTTCAGTGTATACCAAGTTAATGGAACTGACGTGGTCTTAAAACAAGCAGTCTCAGCAAAAGATGAACAATATGTTACTGTTCAAGAAAATATTGTTACAGTTAAAATATTGAAAAGTACTCTAAACACGTATAACGCTCCTAATGTTCCTTATTATGTTGAGGTTGATAATGATTTCGTAATGGAAAAATCAAATGGTCAAAACGTTATAGGAATTAGACCAAAAATTTGGAATTTTACCGCAACTAGTAAGTACTCGAATGAATCACGTGATTACTTTCTCTTTTTTTTTTTTTTTTTTACTAAATAAATTATTCATATTCTTCAAGATTCAATGGCTTACCCAGCAGGAGGTACATATATATAATATTTTTTTCTGAAAAAAAAATATCTTTGATGTACTTTATATTAAGAAATTATTATTTTTTAGGCTCAGCTGATTCAGCTAGTGCAATTATCCGATTGTCAGTTAATGGAACGAAACTTTATAAAAGTTCTTCTTCAGAGGATAAAAAAACATTTGTAAATACAATGAGCGAAGAAATTTCAAGGGCAATTTCATGTGAACCAGGACGTTTAACAACCACCAAAAAATATCAATACGATGCTGAGACCAAAGAAGATCAATTCATAATGAGAGTTGACATCAAAAAAGCGGCATCATTCGAACAAGCTAGTTCGGATCAACTTATAGATTCTTTAGATGATGTCGTTAGAAATAAAGCGCACAATTCATTATCGGATGGCGATAGCGCTAGTTATATTGATGAATCTAATGGTGCTCCTCGTACCGAAAATCTTAACAAATACAAGTTTATTCTTATCGGATTCTTTATTTTATTGTTCATATTGATCGGATTGGTATTTTGGGCTCGAAAGAAATATAAGAACGGACGAAACTTTTTGGCGATATTCTGCCTTGCGTTTATCCCAATTGATTTAATCTTAGACATTGCATTCATGTCCATTCATGGAAGAGATTACAAATGGGTTCTCCCCACATGGTAAGGATTTCTCCAAAAATTGTTAATTCCGAAGCCATCCTTTTTGACATAATAATATATTTATTTTATTTATTTTTTTTTTATTGTAGTCTCGTCTTTTTCTTGGTTCCAATGCTTTTCAATTTATTATTTACAATTTATATAAATAGACTTGATAATGACAATGAAGCACTTAAAGTATGGAAGAATAATCATCCAATCGTGGCAAATGTATTTTTAGCATCATCAATTATTGATACAGATGCATTACAAGAAGTATCATCAAAAGCTGGTGGGATTCCAACTTTGAGTGCGCCATATTCAGTTAAAGCCCAGAGATTAATCCTGATTTCTACCGGATTCGTAGCAGTTTTCGAAGATTTCCCTCAATTTGTTTTTTATAGTGTTTATTTATCAAAATACGTTAAACCGGCTATAGTACCGATTCTTGTCTTATCATCATGTATAATTGTTTTATTCTTGAAATTTTCTGCTCTAATATTTTACACCTGCTGTTATAAAAACGGTAGGAAACCAAGTGATAAAGAAAAAGTTATTAACGATGATAGTAGCAGTAGCAGTTCTTCTAGCGATTCTGGTTCCAAAGAACACAATTATGCACCTGATAATGCAGATACAGGAAGAATAAACGAGAAAACTGATACCGCTAATGTACCACCAACGAAAGGAAATTATTCACCATCAGATGGACCTTCCGGTAAATCAAATAAACCTACGGGTAGCGCGCGAGGTAATCCAGAACAACCGGTCGAATCTTTTGGAAATGTTAAACCAGTTGAGAACAGAACAATTAATCCAATATCAGCCGAGAAAGAACCAATAACTTCTTCAGCACATAATGAAAATAATAAGAAGGGAAGGTTTTCTACATTAATTAGTGGTATTAAGAAGTCAAAGAAAGAAGAAGATATCAGTAATACAACCAATATTGAAGTAACAAAAGATACCACCACTTCTGATACTACTCTGAAACCAGTTATCGATAGTACAAATAGAGATAGTACAAATAGAGATAGTTCTATAGAAAATTATAATAATTTCACAAATTACCTCAACACAACAGAAGGAGCAAAATCGGATGGAGATAATTTAGCAGGAGCATCAAATTCAACTGTACTTGGATTTGGTTTGTATTCATTTGGTGGAGGTGGTGGAGGTGGTTATTCTGAAGGTAACAAAACAAATACCGTTACGTCAACAACAACAGGTCAAGAGACAATTATCAGTAAGGAAAGTAATACGGAAAACGATTTGAAGAAGGTTGCCACCGGAGTAGGAATTGCTGGAGCAGCAGCCGCAACAACCAAATACGTCACGTCTAGTACTACTAGTACGGACGAAGCTGAAAAAGATGGATTTACTAAAACTGTGACGACCACCGCCACGACAACATCAGATGGCGGAGTAGAACACATTACTAGAGTGATATCTGGTGAGGAATATGTTACTACGGAAGAAGAATATATTATTACCTCCACCGGGGAAAGAGGATATATTACTAAATTAACAGGTGAAGATGGGGACAAAGAATATTTTATTACCGCTACAGGGGGAAGAAAATATATTATTACTACAACGATAGGTGATCATGGTGCTAAAGAATATTTTATTACCTCTACCGGAGAAAGAATATATCTCATTATAACAACAGGTGATGATGATGGTGATAAAGTATATTATATTACCTCTACCGGTGAAAGAAGATATATAATTATAACGACTAGTGTTGAAGAATATATTATTAAATCCACCGGTGAAAGAGGATTTATTACTAAAATAACAGGTGATGATGGTGAAAAGGTATATTTTATTACTTATACCGGAGAAAGAAAATATATTATTACCATAACAATAGATGATCATGGTGTTGAAGAATATTTTATTACCTCTACAAAAGAAAGATTATATCTCTTTACAACAACAAGTGATGATTACGAGAAAGAAGAATATATTGAAGGAGACGGAAAATACATTACTACTACTACTGCCACCACAGGTGGAAAAATTATCGAAGGTGGAAAGACAACAAAAACCACTTATATTACTAGTGGTGGTGGTGGTGACTCGAGAGAACATACTTCAATTAGTAGTTCAAGAATACCAATGAGAAAACAAGCAAGGAAACAAAATGAATCCATTAGTGAATCAACAGATGCCGACGGTATAACGACAATAACTAAAATAGTAACTACAACCGAAGAAAACGGTGAAAAAACCGTCACAAAAACAATCACTAAAAAAGACCAAAGTGGAAGAGAAATATCAAGTAGCTCTAGTACAAATGTTACAAATATTGCTGTTAATGATGAAACAGAAGAATATATTACCAATGTAATAGAAGAAGGTGAAGGAAGCGAAGTTATTACTACCTCAACTACGAGCGGCGGGGAAACTCGAACGATTACGACAACCTCAAGCACTGGTGGAGTCGCGGGTGCTTCTATAATTGAAACACAACAAACAAATAACGAAAAGAAAACTTCCTCCGCTGATAAGTATTCTACATCTTTAACGGCTAGTAATGATAATAGCATCAGTAGTGCACGTTCGATTAAAAGAACTTCATCTTATGGTAGAAGTGGTGGTAAAATATCAAAAGGTACCAAGAAATCTAAAGCGACTACTGCCTCTAAAGTAAATAGAAGTGGTGATGAAGACAAATTAGGAAGGGTTAATAGTGTTGATAGCGTTAGCAGTATGAGCAGTAGTGATAGCACTGAATAATTAACGAAAAAATATAATTATTTAAATTATTTATTTATTTATTTATTTACATGTTAAAATTTACATTTTTATTCGTTTTAATTTATGTTATTTTATTTATTTAATATGTAACTTACAATTCATCTGATCTTATTATATTTTTGGGAATTTCAAACTTATTTATTTTTTTTTTTTCGATTTTCGATTTCGATTTACTTAATTTATGTTATTGGGATTCCAGAAGGTATTATTTCTTTTTTTTTGGTTTTGGATGTATTTGGTTATATTAGAGATAGACATAAATATATATATATATATTAATGACAAGAATGTAAAATTAGCTTATTAATAAAGATTAATATAACTATATCTTGGTGGGTTATTAACGTGAAAATAATTTTCAACTGTTGTATAATTACACGTCAAATTATTATGTTCTTCATCATCATCGGAATCTCCAAGCACGCGTCGAGCGATTCTTTGATATTCCGGATGGCAAGGACAATAAAAACTTGTATCCTCATAATTTGGTAAATTAATAATATCTCCAACCTCCATGCAACTTAATAAATTAATCCTGGCCCTACCCCTACCACTAATCCTAACCCTATCATTAAATGGTTTCTTGCTATCATTATTATTCGGCAAGCTAATTAAAAAATTAAATTCTAATTCATGTTTAATCTCAATTAATGGAGTATCCAAGCTATAATATATCATATTGTTGTTACATTTAGGTAATTCAAACATGAGAGTCTTTTCATAAATCGAACGTCCAATTTCTTTCTCTTCGCAATAATCCTCTTCCTTATCGATTAAATAAAGTTCCTTTACATTGTCAAATTGTGAATGATTTAAGTATTGAATGTATTCAGTTTTATGTCCATTATTTGTATAAGTAACATTTTGTACCAATCGAATTTGTATTGAATTTAATTTAAATTTTTTACCTAGAGGTATCAATTTAATATGAATAGGAACCATATCACCAAGTGGAAAGGAGTTTTTAGGAATTGACAATTGATATTCGATAACTTGTTCATAATTTCTCGATATTTCTATACCATACGAATAATTATCATAATCTGGTAATCTTATTATTTCAACTTGACGAACGTTTAAAAGGGTTTTTGAATGAAATTTGGGAATATGATTAACCTTACACTTTAATTTATATTGTACGGATCCTAATTTTGCTTTGATTGATTCCGGAAGTGATCCTGGCAATTGAAATTCAAATGGTAATTTATGAATTCCTGATGGAAATGTTGAATAATTTTGCTTATTTGGTAATTTAGAAAATAATTTACATAACGATGAACTCGAATGATTTAGAAAGGTTATCTTCTTTGAAATAAGTTCTATTTTATCATCCGTGGTTGCTCCGAATGCTGTGATTACGAAAGGAAAAAAAAAAATTATTTTTGTTAATGTTTTGGTTTTCTTTTTTTTTTTGTTTTTGTTTTTTTTTAAAAAAAAAAAAAAAGTTTACGTACAACTTAGACCAAAGGTTCTTGTTTCTCCATAAAATTGTAATTCAATAGAAATGATTTTTTCTGGTTTATTCAATGTCAACGTGATTTCACCTCTCAAAAGTGATCCAACAGATTCATTTACATTTCCACGAAATATTACAACCGATTCAAATAAATCTATTTGAATATCTTGTTTATTCAATGGTTTGACTTCATTTTCTGAATTCGAATTATTTGTAGAAAGATGAGTTCTAGGAAGACCATCTGACGTAAGTTGATGGATCATCGTTTGTTGTTTTTTGAAGGGTTCGATGAACTTTGCTCTTATTTATAATTATTTGTATTACAAAATAAAATTTTTTCAAAAAGGTTTCAGAATTAATGGAATTACTGCATTCCCGGAATATTGAATGATTGATGTAAAAAAATCGCATACTAAGTAACAAATTATTGGTGGTGGGTTACTGCGCTTTCAGACAAATCATCTACTAGGTCACACCACTACCATCTTATGGTTAATACCAATGATTTTAAAACTTCCGATATTAAACTGAAGAACTGCTAAATTGGTAAGTTTCATTTGATGGAGCTGCGATCACTTCCAACAATAAAATAATATGAAACAATTTTTAGACTGCATAAATAATGTGATCTCGGATGCATTTAGGTCATCTTTACATCGGAAGCAAATCTGTAAAAATTGATAATAATTTAAATCATAATCAGTTAAGTACTCACTTATGAGGAGGTTCGAAATTCAGAAACATGCAATGTCTCTAACGTTCCGCCAAGAGTTGTTTTTTTATAGGACTGGTGCCAAAGAGGAGAAATCACTTGTTCCATAAGCGATGACTACCGAATTATTAAAATCTTATTTATTTTCAATAATTTTTGGCATATACAGTGACTTCCATAATTATTGTACCACTTCGTTTATAATTTTTTAGATGTAATCGAATGATTTGCAAGTTTATATTCTTTCATAACCATAAACTTTATGGTACAATACTCTTGGCTCATATAATAAATAAAATCAAAAATATAAATTTTTCAAATTTTTTTTTAACAAACTATACTCTATTTTTTTTTTTTATTAAACTATCATCTCGTATATCTTCCATTAACCTTAAGTACATCTTTAACTCGTTGTGGCATAGTATTCAATTAGCTTTAAACAAAAATCAACATCAATTTGATTCCATACTAATTGTATCTTATTTCACAAATCTTCTGCACTAGTAATATCAGAAAGCTGTTGCAAACGACTATCAATTTCATTCCACAAACGTTCTATAGGGTTTAAGTCCATGATTGTACTGACCAATCTAAAATTTCAATATTAGTGTCATCAAACCACTCATATGTCTTCTTTGCTATATGTTTTGGGTCATTATCCTGTTGGAAAATGACATCATGTATATTCAAATTACATGTGATAAGGACCCCTAAAAACTCACCTTTCAAATTTCTCTATATAGCTCTCTATCTATTCTTTCATCAATTTTTACAATACTTTTCAATACCAAATGAACCTAAACAACCTCATTTTATTACAGAACCTCTATTAAACTTTCCAGTTAGTTTAATATGCTATAGTTGCAAAGATAAATTTGAATCTTTCCAATACCACTTTCTCTCATCTAAAACAAAATTAAGAATTTACTTATATCTGAACACACTACTTTTTGCTAATCTTCTATATTCAATTCTTATATTTTTGAACAAATTTTTTTGGGCTTGTCTATGTCTCTTTAAAAGCAATTTTTTTAATAAACGTTAAATAGTATTTGATAAAATAATAATATTTTCATTAAAAATTAAAAATTTTGAATTTGAATAGTATTGTACATTCATCTGACTTAATAAGCCTAATAATATTTCTATCATAATATTTTGTAAGTAATTTTAAACAACCAAATTTTGAAATAACATTAAATCTACCTGTTTCTTCTTTTCTTTGTTTAATTCTTATTACAAAAGCATAACTTATATTTTTGTAAGAAACAATTGTATGATTTAGTAAACCTTCTTAATAAAGGTAAAAATTCATTCCTTTTAGTGAAATAAAATCACCTTCATAATATATTAAAAAAAAATAAAAAAAAAGATATACACATTGATCTAATGATTTGAATTTACTTATATATATAAAATATATCACATAATCATAACTTTATTATATTAAAATTAATTGTCAAAAAGTATTATATTACAAAAAAATTACATATAAAGAAAATTTTAAAGAGCCATAAATTAAGTAACACTTAAATTTAAATACATTAAAATCAGATTATAGGCTTTAAATTAAATTAAATTTAATTATATAATTATTTTAAATTATGTAGGTATTATAACCTAAAATTATAAATGAAGTAAAACAATAATTATAAAAATTATTATGATATTTTTAAAATTTTTACAACTAAATTATTATTGATATATTTTATTTATTTAGATATTTATTTTGATAAGTATATAATAAGTTTTAAAATTATAATAAAGGAAAAAATAATCAGAATTGCAAAAAATGAATATTTATTATTAGAATTATTTTAAAATTCACTATCTTTTATTAAATATAAAGAGTAAATAAAAGTATCTGCATATCTTTAATAAATGCAAATTAATGCTAAAAAGTCATATAACTGCAATAACAAATTTCATTTATATGATATTTATGTGTTTATTTATATTATAAAAATAAAAAATAAACAATTTGTTTATTATTTTTAATAAATTTTCTTCTCTGAAAATTTAAAAATGGTAAAATTAAAAATTAACTGCAGAATAATGTAAAGTCATAATTTATTGTTATCAATTTAGTGAAAGTTATTAAAGTATTACAAATACTATTGACTGTAAAGTATTAACTATTTATGATACTATTATTTAATTTTATAATACTAAATTAACTAAATTGATGCATCATTTTAGATGTTTGCTTTTGATTTTAATCTTACAATATAATCACCTTAAATAAATCATGACAAATAATAAAACTAAATTTTGTTATCTATATACAGTTGAAATACAACAGCTGAAAAAAGAAGATTAGGTAAGTTATTTTAACCAAAACAATTAGACTAGCCTTCTGTTCAGTTAAATTAAAAATTGTATTATATAGATAAAATTATTAATTATATTAGCAAATATTAAAGTGTGTCGTAAATAATGTTTAAAATATTAAAATTAGATTTAAATAGATTGACAAAAAGTCTTATAAAATAATAAATTCATATTCTCTTAATTTCAACAAAGTCACCCTAATAAGATTTAACATAAACTAAAGGATAAATAGATTTTATCCTATATTATAACTATAATAAAATATAGTTATAACTGAATATACAGAAGCTACTTTTCAAGAAAAAGTATAAGGCCAATTAATCCATTATCTGAAATAATAACTGGTGATTCATATTGTTAAATGGAATAACTCTTGAACTAATGATCAATATTTCAATAGAAATAGTATCATTAGAACTATTTTAATGGGTTTTTCAACAAATATAAGCTTGATCTGATTGGACAAATATTTAGTGAAATATTTCAAAAAGATTGTTAAATATAATTCCATAAATCATTGCTAAACAAAACTGTAATTCCTTAATGTGAATTAGTGATCGTTTAGCTGAAATTATGAAAATAATAGAAACGACAAAAACTATCATAACGATAAAACTATAGTAATGCTGTTAATAAAATTAGGTCATTCAGGGGATCATTATAATGATGTAGCTGATAACTTAGTAAAAGCTGGATGCTTTAAATTACCTTTATTACTCGACCTTATAATTTGTGATAATTTACAGCTTTTTCTCAGTTTTAACCGAATTTTCATTGAAATTTCAACTAGGAAATTCTGAAAAAACCTCAATATAGCTAAACAATTCTCAACATTTATGGACCTCAATAGAAATTCACAATTAATTCAATATACCTGTTCTTCAAACATTAATTGGTCTACCTCTTTCTCTGTATTTTCCTCAAATATGAGAGACGCCTCTGCTGTTACCTTCTTTTTCTAAAGACGAAGAAAAAGTTTTAAGTTAAAATTCTTGACTGACGAGCTACCCACAATAGATAAACTTTCAATAAGAAGACCTGATTTGTATAAAAACTGGCTTTGTATTTATTATAAATTATCTAGAGAAGATTATCATCATCTATGGATATGCTCTCATGAAATACAAGAAATTACAAAGATCTGCTCTTCTACTTTTGTTTTTCTTAACAAATTGATCCTGAACAAGATTAGAAAAAATAATAATAGACATAATCTTTATTCTACTATCAAAGATCAGCTTATAGAATTATTAGACCCTTCACTTAATCTTATCACCTGTATGCATTTGGCTAAAGGGGTTATTCCTAATCAAATATTTTTACTTTTTAAAAAGCTGTTCTCTCCTTCTAACTCAAAATGTCTCCTTACAGATACTTCTAATTTCCTCACTAATGCCTTTTATAATGACATTTGAGCTTCCAGATGTAAGAAAATGATACAAGAAGAGAGAAAAAATGGCATTTTCATGAGATTGAAAAAGAAAAAAGTCAAGATTAAACACCTTACAATTATAAAACTTCTTAATAAAACTGTTTTAAATAGTTAAATTACTTAGTATACTTCAGCTACAAAATTTGGTTTTTCTTGGTTTGATTTCTTAGATAGGTACTGACAGTTTTATTTGAATATCTTATTGATAAGTCAATCATTAAATATGGATTTTTTGGTTTTTTCTAAAGAATGTTCTAGTGATTAGTCAATCTAAACAGGTTTGTAACAGAATCATAAAGGATAGTCTTGGTTTAATTTTTATTGTTTTTACTTTTAAATTAGTTGTTTATTTTCTATTTTTATTTGTAATATTATAACATAAATAT
>CAJVPP010003224.1:0-12237 GCA_910592005.1 Funneliformis mosseae | reverse complement strand
TTTAATTTAATTTTTTATAATTATGATTTTTATAATTAGTTTTTTAATATAAGATTTAATTAATAAATTTAATTATTTCTGTTATTTTTTATTTTTTTTTAAATTTATTTTTTATTAATTTTAATTTAATTTATAATTTTAATTATTTGAATTTATTTTAATTAATAATATTTATTAATTTTTTTTGAATTTTTTATTATAATATTTTTATTAATTTAATTATTAATTTTTAAGTTAATTTATCTTTTAATTTTTTTATAATTGATTAAGTTTTATTTATTTTATTTTTTAATTTATTTTTAAATTTTTAATTTAATTAAAATTTTAATTTAATTTAATAATTTTTAATTTTAATCTTTTTTTAATAATTTATTTAAAAATTTTTTATTAAAATAATTAATTTTAGCTATAATTTTTAATTGAATTTTTTTTTATGATATTTTATTAATAAAAATTTTGATAATCTGATATTCAGTAGAATTTTTGAAACTTTAAATCAATTTTTTGATATTTTATTGATAAATATCTAAAAATTTGCTAAATTTTCTAATATTATATTAATAAATGTTTTAAAATTTTAGTAAATTTTAAACTTTGATTTGTTTTTCTAATTTTCAATTAATAATTATTACTAGATTCTTAAAAATTTATCTAACTATTTAGTAATATTTTTGAAATCTGTAAAGAATACTAAAATCTTATTAATAAAATGTAATATTTTCATAATAAATTATGTTAGTATAATATATATAATAAACTAATAATATTTTATCTTAATGATACTTCAGTTTAATATTTAAAAAATTTTCTAATTTTTGATATAAATATAATTTATTAACCTGATCATCTAATAGGTACCATCCAAAATCTCAAAATTTAAAATATCAAAAAGTTAAAATTTTAAAATCCAAAATCTTGAATGGTATAAAATCTCAAAATCTAAATTATTAAATAATATAAAATCCTGAATTTTTCTTAAATGTATACATACTATGGCATATAAGTATATATATCATAATTTTATTAAAAAATTTTATTATATCACATTCCAGTTTATGATTTAATATTTACTTATACAATAAATTAAAAAGAATATTCAATTAGAGGGAGCTTTGCTTATTCATAAATGAAAAATTTTTTAGTAAGATTATCTAAATCTCACACGCGACTACCTATATCATTAATTCAAAATAATTTTTTACAACTAATCTGTGATAATTAATTCAAAGTAATTTTCATAACTCAATTATGTTATCATTAAAATATGATATAAAATAACATTTATTACAAATTTATCATATTAAATACAACTATAACATCTATAATATAAGATTATATACAACTTTGCGAAGAAATTTTATAATAGAATGATTTTCTTTATCATTAAGTATTATTATTATACTTTTTTCTTTTTTAATTAAAGCTTTTTTGCAAGATATGATTTATTACAAATGATATGTTTGATTTGAAAGTTTACTCTTTACTGTTTCTTTTATAACTCTTCAATTATCTTATAATACCTAAATAACTTTAACCAAATAAAATTTTTAAATGCTAATATTAAGCTTTAATATTATTCTATATTCGTAAAATTTTCATCTCATTTAAATTATATACTGACCACAATTATAGTAAAAATAAAGAAGCTTAATGAATAATATTTTTATTTTGAAGATATTGACATATTCTTCTATAAACATAATTATTTTCAAACTATTAGACAACTTCATTTACTTTTAAAGACATTTTAAGCTTTAATATATCAAATACCTCTAGAATTTCCTGTGATGGTAAAAATACTAGTTCAAATAAATATCATAATATTAAACTAAATTGCTTATTATCACCATATCTATTAACAAGTCCATATGATTGAATTTTTCACTATTCTGACTGACATAAATGAAAAAATATCACTTATTTTTAATATTAAAAAATATATAATATGATGTATTTATCAATGCTAATTTAAAATCAGCTAGAATAATTGAAGGTTGTAAGTAATATTATTTTTTATTATAAAGTCAATTAATTTTTCAAACAAATATCTATAGATTTCTTCTGGTTTGCTTATTAATAATAAATAGAAAAATGAAAGAATTCTTGAATTTTCATCATTATAGGTATATAAATAGTATATGATTGACGAAATATTATTAGAATAATTCTGAAAATACTATTTATTAGCTAAAATAAAGCCTGAGACAAATGTCAAATATTTGCTTGTGTAGTAAATAATAAAATCTGATTATTACTAATTTTACTATCCTTTATTAAAAATATATCACTATTTAAAGTTAAATAAAATGAATCTAAAATAATAATTTTTTCAATGATACAGATATTTCTGCTTTTTTAATATAGCTAATTCTGATTACAGTATGTTTTGCTGAAATTTATTATGCTAAAACCTTCTTTAGTAAAGCCAATTTATCAAAAGGATATTTTACCAAATAATCACTTCACTGAATGTTTATTTCACTGAATGAATTTTTTACTGAAAAAAAATTTCACTGAATAAACATTTCACTAAGAGAATACTTTGTTAAAATAATATTTTGCCAAATCTGTTTTGCCAAATAGACACTTCACTGAATCTGTTTCACAGATAAGACATTTTGCTAAAAATGAAAATAATTCACTGTTGATTGTTAGCAATTTGTCAGATTTATTAAACTTTTTTTATTATTTCCAACAAAATTATTAAGAAAAAACTTACTTTATAATATAAAACCTAAAAATGATTAGTTAAATAAATATTATGTAGTAGTCATTTTTAGTGAAATATTCTTTTAGTAAAACAAATTTGGTGATATATCTGTTCAGCAAAAAGGATTCAGCAAAATATCATTTGGTAAAATAATATTTTAGCAAAGTATCCTTTTAGTAAAATAACATTTTAGCAAAGTATCTTTTAGCAAAATGATATTTTAGTAAAGTATCCTTTTAGCAAAATGACATTTTAGCAAAGTATCCTTTTAGCAAAATGGTATTTTGACAAAAATGTCTTTTAGTGAAAAGTTCATTCAATGAAGTGGTCATTTAGCGAAGAGACCTTTTGGTAAATTAGCTTCAACAAAGTGGATTTTGGTGAAACAGATTCAGTAAAATATCCAGATACTACTAATTCTTATACGAAAGGCATTAAAAGATGGCATATAAGATTAATACTCTTGCAACATACTAAAAGTAATATCTTAAATTATTTGGAAAGGTTTATCTCATATTACATAAGCTTTCTGTTTAATTTATCTAATAATTTCTGCAACTTTAGCATTACTAAACTGAGGTAATTAATTATGTTTAACAAATTTTTTAAGATAATAAGACCTGTTATAAAAATTTGTTATCACATGATCCTTACAATTTTAAAGCTTTTTTCATAATACTAATAATAAGTTTTTTTCTTGTATCATTAAGTAACCTTAAATATTTATTTTATTTTTTCTTTTTAAGATAGAATAATTTTATATATTTCGTAATTTTCATTTATTTTATAATATATTTATGAGAATAAAAAGATGTAAAATAAGTTTTTATCTTTAATATTTATTAAAAATATACTAATTACACATGATATTATAGATGAAAAATGAAACCTTTTAATAACAGTCAAAACTTAAATAAAACTATATTAAAATTATAATAAGAGATACAACGAATCTATTCAATATGATGAAAGCTGAAACTATCAAAACTATATTAAAAATATAAAAAAGGATATGATAAAATTATTTTAAAGAGGTTTCAGCAGGTATCTATATGTGATATATAATTAATTAACTTTATTTATATTAAGTTACTAATAAGAAAGTGATTATCATTTTTTATATTATTTTAAAAATTAGCTTATACTATTTTAATATTTAAATTTTATATAATAATATTGATATCATATGCAAAATAATTTTTGAGATTTGGGATTTTAAATTTTGAGATATTTGTTTTCAAGATTTTAAACCTTTCAAAATTCTAAATTTTAAAATTTTGGCCTTTGATATTTTAGTTTTCAAGATTTTATAATATATCTTATCTAATAATATATTTAAAAGTTTTATATCTGATTCTAAAATTCTGATTGATAAAGAAGCATAACATTTTTTATAATAAAGTTAATAGTATTATATATAGGTAAAACTAGTAATATTTTACTTAAATAATACCTAGGTTTAATATCTAAAAATTTTTTAATCTCTAATATAAATATAATTTATAGATCTTATTTATATAATAATATATTTAAAAATTGATATAAATCTAATTAATAAGAAAGTGTAATATATTTATAATAAAATCAATAATATTATACTATACTTAACGTTAAAATTAGTAGAAATTAACAAACTGAATAAATCTGACAGATTGAATAAATTTAACAAAACTATCAAAACTGATAAATAAAGCTTCACATAAGTCAGCTTGGCTTAGCTTGTCACTGGCTTAAGCTAAGCCACTTTTTTTCCAGTTAGACTCAGTTTAGCTTGGGAGATCAATTGACAAGCTAAGCTAAGCTAAGTCAGCTTACAAGCTAACTCATTCGACTTGCATTAAATATATCAAAATAAAATTCTATTGAGAAAAATGTTTTCTATTAAGAGAAACGTTTATAAAATGATTTCTTTTGAAAAAAAACATTTCTGAAATAATTCTCTGTAAAAGAAATTTTTTCAGAACAATTCTTTTTGAAAGAAACATTTTTGGAATATTCCTTTTGAGAAATATTTCTGGAATGATTTTCTTTAAAAGAAATATTTTCAGATTAAGAAAAATGTTTTCAGAATGATTCACTTTGAGAAAAATGTTTTCAGATGCTTTTTTTTGAAAGAAATGTTTTTGAAATAATTTTCTTAAAGGAATTCATTTACAGAATGTTTTCCTTAAAGGATTCATTTTCAGAATAATTTTCTTGAAAAATTTTATTTTTAGAATAATTTTCTTAAAGGATTTCATTTCTGAAATGATTTTCTTGAAGGATTTTATTTTCAGAATAATTTTCTTGAAGGATTTCATTTCTGAAATGATTTTTTTAAAGGATTTCACTTCCAGAGAGATTTCTTGAAAGGAATTGTCTCTGTAGTTTTTCTTCACATCTGAAATTAAAATTCTTTATAAAAATCGCTCTAGAAGTAAATTTCTTTAAAGAAATTTAGTTTTAGGTATGTTTTTCTTTCATAGTTAACTTATTTATAGAAAAGTAAAATTAATATCATTAATTAATTTTAATAATATTAAAATTAATTATATCATTGATATTTATTATAAATTTTTAATAAAATAATTACAGCTATCAAAATATAATTTAATTAATAATTTGTCAATTTATATCAGAGTTCAAACTAAAACATAAAAATTTCAGATTTATCAGATTTTTATTTTAAATTCTGAAATTTTATTATAGAACTAGATTTTAGTCAGAACTGAAAAATTTAAATTTATTTGAATTTTATTGGCTAGAATGTTTTTAGATTAAAACATATTAATTTTGTGTAATAAAAATGTAACATTTTTTTTTGATTATCATAAAAAGTTTTGTTATTTATATTTTATTATAAGAATTAATTATTTATTTATATATTGATTAATATAACCAAAAACTAATTCATATTTTTTAAAAAAAATTCAAAAAAATTCATTATTTTAGTAATATATATTTTAACAAATACAATAAATCTGAAAAATTTAAATATATGCAAGATAATTTTAAGATTTTTTTTTAAAAAGTCTGGATTTTTTTTTATAAAAGATAATTAATCAGTATATGCTAAAGTCTAATTTATACACTAACTTATATTAAAGTATAAGTAAGACTAATAATATTTTATCTAAATAATAATTTAGTTTAGTTTAAATTTTTAATATAAATTTAATTTACTAATTTGATTATCTGATAACTTATTCAAAAGTCTAGTATTTGATTTCAAAAATCTAAAATTTAATTGATAAAGAAATGTGATATTTTATATAATAAAGACAATAGTATTTTATATATAGGTAGGATTTATAGAAATTAAATATATTTTTGATAATATTTTCTTTTGTAAAATAATA
Source organism: Funneliformis mosseae (assembly GCA_910592005.1). Classification (NCBI taxonomy): domain Eukaryota; kingdom Fungi; phylum Glomeromycota; class Glomeromycetes; order Glomerales; family Glomeraceae; genus Funneliformis; species Funneliformis mosseae. Next base: position 6,189 of record CAJVPP010003224.1, on the reverse strand, counting down.
TTTAGAGTAAATTTTATTAATATAAAGCTATTTATAAGAATTAATAATATTTATTAAACCATTTTTATTTTTTAAACTAGTTACCTAAATTTAGATTTTATATTTTTATAAGTTTTATTATGTAATGATAATTTAACTTTTTAAAAATTAATTTAAATTTTAGTATTTTAAATAATATTATTTAATAAGGATAAATAAATATATTTTGATTAGTATTTTATGATTATAATTATAAATTCCTTTCAGATAACATTTTTTTGTTTGCTTATTTAACATTTTTATTTATAATAAATATTTTATTTTTATTACATTTAGCAAATAAGAATAAATTTCTAAAAATTTATGCTTATTAAAAATTGTATTATTAAAAAGAATTATAAGTTCTATAATATAGAAAGGGGTTTATACACTTTATGGTCAAAATTTAGGATTACCTCAAAACTTTACAAAATAATTGACATTTAACTCTAGTTAATATATAATTAACTAAAATAAAATTAGAATTTTGTATAATATGATAATCAATAAATAATAATCACCATAAAATAAATTTTTTTTTGCTTTTTATTCTATTTTAGTTAAAAAAAACTGTCTGATTTTGAATGTGAAAAAGCTATTGCTTTATATGAAATTAATAACTTAAAAAAAGTTATTTTACAAAAAATAAGCTATAGCAAGATTACTGTATACTATATTATAGTTAAATACAATAAAATAGGTATCACTACTATTATTTTTTAGAGTAAATATCTAAAATATTAAGTAAACATGATAAATAACATTATAAAACTATTTTTACTCAAAATTGTCATAATTCACTTACAAAAATTTTAATAAATTTACCAGAAATAATGTAAGTGAAAGAATTATAAGACGAATAATATAAAAATAGAATATCATAACTATATAACTACTAGTTAGTGAACCTAATCAAAAAGGTTACTTATAATGAGTTTGTAAAAGATATTTATGAATAATTAAGAATTGGAAAAAAATCGTATAGAGTGATAAATTTACTTTATTTCAGAATGATGAAAAAATTAAAGTTTGATACCTGCAAAAAAGAAAAATATGATATTAATTATTTTACTTAATTATTAAATATAATGGTGATGGTATTATAATATGAGGATGCTTTTCTTGATATGAATTGGATTTCTTAGTGAGAATTGATAGACAGATCAATAATAAACGATATATAAATGAGATTCTTGGCTATTATAGATATTATTTTTAAAAAATTTTGAAGAAAATAACAGGAACTATTTCTTTTAATAAAATAATACTCTGATATATATTAGTGAAAGAATACGAACTTTTATGAATGAACAAAAAATAATTTACTACTATGGTCTGGATAAAGCCTAAATTTTAACCTGATAAGAATACCTTTAGGATAAACTTAAATATTGTATCAGATCAAGAAAAACTCATTCAAAAAATTTAAGAGAATTGAAAAAGTTTCTTCAGAGATGTTGATTACAAATACAAAGTGAAGCTTATTTACAGTATGAAAAATTGAATAAAAGTAGTAATAAAAGTTTGTGATTATCTAATCAGGTATTAAAAAAAAAATTTTATTAAATTTTTAATAGTAAAATTATAAATTTATTTATTAAAATTTTCTTTTTTTTATTAAAAAAAACACTAGTTTTTTTTATTAAAAAGTTAATATTTATTTAGTTTTTTAATTTTATGGAATTTTACCTGATTTTTTTTTTTTATTATATCATCTGTAACAAGTAGTTTTAACAAAGAAAATTCCATAAAATAAAATCAAGAAAAATTTTTTTATGAGCTTATTAATTTTTGGTTTATTTTATCAAAAAATGATTAAAAAAGTGTTATATATTAAATTATTCAATAATTTTTTTAAATGGTATTTATTTTAATATTGAAAGTTATTATTCATTTATTAAAATTATTATATTTGCTTTTTTTATAGTATGATGAAACGTAATTAAATAAAAAAAATTGTTTTTTTAAATTTATCAAATGATCCTAAACTTTTGGCCAGGAAGTGTATTGAATAAGATAAAATAGAATAGCAGATCTGATCATAATAAACAATAATTTTTGAAACCATTTTGTGACATTTATTTCAATAAGAACTGATCATAACTGTAAATATTATTTAACCATGTTTAATTAATAAACCAAGAATTTTGTCATTAAATTAAATTTTTCTTATAAAAGGAAAGTTTCATTATTCTTAATATACATATCAAGTAAGCCTAAAAAATAAATAAATCAAACCTAAAGTAAAAAAAATTACATATGACTCAATTAATCTTTTAAATTAAAAACACCAATTAATTTTTTTCTATCAAAATGAAAAATAACCACCTCTTTTTTTTTTTTAAAAAAAAAGTAATTATATAATAGTTATAAATAATAATATTAAGTTAAATAAAATATATTGATTGGACCCATGTAAATAACAATCAGGGACCGGTTGCAGACGGAATCAAGTTCGTTTTTGCCCCCAAAGTTCGGAAATCACCGAGTAAAATTTGTAGTTTTCAGGGGGAGCGCGCGTGACTAAAAGTCAACTCAACGCAGATACCTTTTTGTGCCTTTGGAATCATATTTATAGAAACTGCCAAATTCAAAGGCGCATGTCGGTATATTTTAAATTACTATCTTATTTTATTAACAAAAAAAATTTCTTTTTTCTTTTACTTATTTTCTTTTTTACAATGTAAATTTATTTTTTTTTTTTTTTTTGTATTGTCCTGCTATCAATATCTAATTTCTTTTTTATGTCGTTTTCATAATACTAACATCTCCTTCGCTTAGTAAGTCGCGTTTTGGATCTGAGCTTCGACGAATCGCAATCGGGAACGGATACTACAAATTACAAATATATATTAGAAAGTTAGATAAAAGAAAAAATTCCTTAATTGCAGGAACAAGAACAGTCGAAAATCTTTCTTTGCTTACCTCATCATCCTCATCATCGGTTTGGCCAGGAATTCTAAACCCTAAATTGTGCATTCCTTCCGTAATTTCTTCATCAGAGATACCACTACCTTTAATTCTAGGAGATCCGGGTGCCGATAAGGGTTTTGGAATTTTAACTTTTCTGTAATTGTCAATTTCGGATCCAACAAATGAATCAGGGTAAGCTCTATGTAAAGCCAGTTTTCTTGCTCTGACGTATTCCATGCCCATAATTTTCCAATCCAATAGATCTGATAACCTTTCGGTTCTATTACGCTGATTAATCCTTTGACGCCGAGATTTTTGACAAAACTGTAACATGTGATCGGCTAATTGATTTATTGATTCGTCAGCTGATTTCATACGACGATCCACCACATAGATACCGTAATCTTTTTTCGAATCAAAAAAAAAAAATTATGAAATTTTTAAAATTCGATCAGTCAAAAAAAAAAAAAAATACTTTTTTTGTAAAAAAAATTAAATTTACCCGATGAAGTTTCAAGTATCTCCTCCATAAATCCACCAAATCCTGAAAGGTTTGTCGTGATCGAAGGTACACCCATAACAGTGCATTCCGCGGGCGTATAACCCCAGGGTTCATAATAACTTGGGAAGACACCAAGATGACAACCACGAACGAAATCTTCATAATCCAAACCGATTAAAGGATTATTGGAACTCATGAATTCCGGATGAAATATGACTTTCACTCGATCATCTGGACCGTTTAGTAGTCGCACGTTACGAATAGCGTTCAAAATGGGATCCGCTGAATCGTCAACCATATTGTGTGTCACTATCGGTGGCCATCCTCCACGTTTTAGGGCGATGACACGTCGCTTCAGGAGCACCCGATCCTCATTGGTAAGCAATTCGTTCTGTTCCATCACCGCGCTCACTATATCACCACCGCTTGCGTGAGAAAAAGAAAACGTGGTTAGGTGACGCCACAACGAATGAAAACCATGACAACGATCTAAATAAACCCTTACCCCGTGTATCGAGCGGCCTTTTCAAATATCCTCTGCCCAATCTTTTCCGTGATATCTTTCACGGTCTCTTTCAACTGTTTTGTGACGGCCTGGCCTTTCAAGGCTTCTACCGCAAAAGATTGTGTAGCGGCGGGCATGATTATGAATGCCACCACAGTCATGGGCGAGTTGCAGGCTTTTAGACGACCATTCAAACCTAAGTCAAAAGGAGAGAAGAAAGTAAATGATTGCTACTACGTAGAAGGTATCGATTTGTTTTAAAGCGCTCGAGGTGGAAAAGATCACTTACGCGCCAATGCTTCGATGAACATGTCAACACCTTTATTTCTGAATTCGTAACGACCGGCCGTAAAGAAGTATAATGTGTTGTCCAGATCGAAATCGAAATGTCCGTAAAAATGTCCTCGAACAAAGTTATGAATCTTGTCCTTATTTCTCGCATGCAAATTCTGAAATTCATGCATCGCCGAAAACTTGACAGCATTTAACCCGTTTGGAAGGACGCCGTCTGCGATAAATTAATCAACAAATCCGTTCCCAAAAGAAAAGAGAGATGTATAAGTGTGTAAACCCACCTGGTTTTCTCTGTAATAAGTGTTCAGCCTCGTAAGCGGTGATTTGACTAACGGTAGTGAACACGTCAGAACAGTGAGCTGCGGCGCGTTCGATGCAATACCGATGATATATCCCACGTTTCCCGGCTTCTTCATCGACAACAAAATTCCGAATGTTGTTGTAAAAATCCACCGAACCGGCACATAAATAACGACCGAGTAAAGTCGCATGGGTGGTAAATATGGTTGTCAAATCGGTGTGACGTTTTCTTAATAGGGGAATTCCAACACCGGCCAACCACTCGTGAAAATGCGCAATCACAGCCTTACTTGTTTCACGGGCGACAAACTAATTAACGAATATTTTCAAAAATAAATTATAAAAGGAACGATTAGCGAGATGTCGATCATCCTCGGCAAAAGATTTGTTTTGCATGAAAATGCACGTGCAGGAACTTCATGTTTGGTAACACAACGAAAACATTGTACGCAATTTTGCATCAAGGTCACATTACACAACCCACTTTAAAAATCTCTTGACATATCGTATGATCATACTTACGTCACCCAAGAACCAAGCAACCAAGTAACCAAACAAAATAGCATCATTGGTCTCTTGATCATTAGGGGGCGAAGGAATACCGGCCACCTTCCATATGTCAGCTTTCCAGTCGTCCAACCTTGATGAAATTGAAGCAGTATCCAAGAGGAGGACTTGAGGGGCACCTTCGATTAACCATCTTCCATACATCCATCGAATTCCTTGACGGGACATTTCTTCAAGGATTTCCTTCATAAATGGATTGGTCACCTCTTCAGGTTCAACTTCAGCGGCGGCAGTTTTGTAGAATAAGGGGCCAATGAGGGTGTAACGTTCACCGAATTCATGGACTGTCACTGGTGCTTTGGATCTTATTACAGTATAAATTCCACCAACTATCGAGAAAAAATAATTTCAGAAAAAGTTTTGGGACCACCTTTTTTTTTTTTTTATTTTGACCCATCAATCAATCTACCTATTTATCAAGATAGTCATTCTCTTACGTACCTTTATTCGCAACTTCCCATGCAATTTCGAACAATAAAGGATTACGAACATCACGATGAACCATTTTTTATATTGTATTACTTGGTCGTCAAAAGAAAAAAGAAAAGAAAAAAAAAATATATTGAGCGGAGGGTGATGATGAAAGTTTTAGTTGGCTTTATATACTCGTGAGATAATGGTTAGTATGATGGCGTGGTGTTCATTTATTAAAAGTTCCATGAAAAATTTAAAATTTAAATCACGTCAATGTATATATATATATCTTGATGTAAATTAGTGTGTAAGGAGGACTATATTAAAATGCAAGCCATTTTACCAAAATTAGGATGAAGTGTAAAGGACACATGCAAAGCATACCGCCACCAAAAATGATTTTTCTTTTTACTTATTAAATTAAAAAAAAAGACTTTACGCAGTATAATCGTTATCGGTTGAAATCAAATTTTTTTCGGATCGGATAAGCAAATAGAAAGGGTAAAACCGCTTTTTGCAAAAATTCGTGGGAAATCTTCGATCACATAAAAAGTAAAAAGGCACCTTATTAGATGAGCAAAGCATGACATCATGACTATCTTTGTCCATCCTATCAGGGAATTTGCATTTTAATTGTCTAAATTTGTCGACTTTTTAATATTTTTTTTTTTTTTTT
>CAJVPP010003223.1:0-12239 GCA_910592005.1 Funneliformis mosseae | reverse complement strand
AGATTTATAATTAATTTTTTTATAAAAATGCTTATGAATATTTAAGCAAATTTTTATTTTTTTTCTAAAATACTTATAGGCAGTTTAAGTACTTAACTACTCAATAAGTTTTTGCATTTTTGTGTTCTTGTGGAAGTTTTTTTCTTCAAAAACTTCTCTAGTAAAAAGTTCACTTCTTAGAGAAGGACGCTTTCCAAGAGTTGTTTTCTCAGCCTCACACATTTTCATACACAAATCACAAATAAAGTTAAAAATTAAAAATCATGTAACATAAACATTTTAAATCCAAGATTATCAAAATATTGATTAAACCCAGATCAACCCGGGGTCAACCTGGGTCAAGTAAAGGTATGATCCTAACCTAACTGGTCAGGTTGAATATAGGACTCATGTCAAATAATGATAAACTCAATTCAGATTTTAAACACGAATCAGGTTAAATGACCCAGATTTAACCTGACCCTTTCAGAATACTACTGTCAACTCTTGTTATAACAAACTCTATGTCCTAGACCTCAAATTCGCTATAAGACTATAGTGAAGATTTTAAAAGATTTAATTGGCCAATTCACTATAACAAGAGTATTTTTATTATATTTATTTAAAAAATTCATTATATCAAGAATTGACTATACATGCAGAAAAGTTTGAGAACAAATGCTATACTATGGTTATAAATAAATTATAATTAATAACTGTAGTTACTGCGATCTATACAAAAATAAATTATAAGAATCAAGAGCTAATCTGTGATATATGATAAGGACTATCCTATATATTGTACTAATACAAATATCCTATTATTAATTTCATAATCTTTTTCATTTGTGTCTTCGTGATTCTCAAAATCCTAGAACAAAAATATCTAGTCAAGTCGCTTTATTGAAATGAATTGTCACAACTGGAATACTTCCATCTTAATTGCATAATATTTCATGCAAATTTTTTTCACTACTTTTTAATATTGCGATACGATGCCCTATTTTTGTATTTGCAAGACTTCAGAAAAATTAAAGCATTCAGTAAGAATATCATACTACGCATTTCAAGTGATCAGTTTCACATGATGGAGTTTCTATATTATGATCATAAATTTGAATTTATTGCTTGAAGTGAAGCAAGTAAGATAATATTCTGTTTTATTTTTATACCATTCGTCATGTAATTTATAATTCCCATGTTTTTCATTGCAAATAAAACATAGTGAATTTCATGGCTGAGGTGATGCAAAATTATAATTATCAATCCCTTTGAAACTATTTCAAAATTTCAAGTATGTGAAATGCTTTAACACAGATTTGATAATTAACTCTGAATTAGATTTGACTTTAAAGGTGATAGGCTTGAAATCAGAGGTTTGAGGTTTTTCTGGTATACTTATCACAACTTCTGATAATTGTTATAATTTATACCCAGTTTCTTTTTTATATTTTTTGTATAAGTTAGACTGAATCCTATCTGTTAAAATACTTGGTAACCCAGTTAATTTGGCATGCTAATCCAGATACTCAAGGATTAACACTTTATCAGACTTGGTTATGTTTCCTTTTTTCTATGATCACAGATCAATTTAAATTAAGTAATAGTTAATATTTGTAAAAAATATCACATAATAAAACGTCAGTTAGCAAATATAGTCGCAAAGTGATCTAACTATACAACTATTTCAATTTCACGCTATTCACATTTAATAAAATAAGATCCAGCTTTATATGTACCTTTTATACTTTCCTCATCATCATGCATTAACTTGCATAATAGCATGATGTCTTATTAGTAACTCCATAATAATCGAAATTTTCACTACTAAATTCTCTATATAAATTAGGATATTGATCCAATGCTTTGCTACGAAAATAGGATTGAATTATAAGTTGGTTTAGATTGGGCTCATATATTAGTCTTATTGGTTTTTGAAGTCTGAAATGTAGGTGAAGTGTTTACCCTAGCATCTGGTAATTTTTTTAGAACAGACCCTTGTCTTTTCTCAAGTGTAACTTTAAGTCTCACTTTTTCTATATTTTTGCTTCCAGAATATGAGTTAGGCTTTTTTAGCTCCACATAAGATCCACTGAAATAATCCAGAATAATTTGAATTTGAGACGTAATAACTTTGAAATAGAATCTACGCTGTAAGACTTGATATTCTTAATTTTATCTACTCCTATCTTTTCAAATAGTTTGTAGATTTTTATGGCCCTTGGGTTCTTTTACGTAATGTTTCCAATGTTATTCCAGAAAGATGCTTTATTATATCCTGAAATAATTGTTTTCTTGCCGTCTAATCTGAAACATTATCTCTGGCAATAATTTCTTGAACGCTCTCTTCGAACTTTTCCCATATGAGTGGCGACATAAAATCTCTTTTTGTTTAGCTTGTGTAGTGTTCTTTCCTTCAATACTTTAAGAAATAAATGAGTAAGCTCAACTTATATTGTCATGTCAGTTGTAAGCTTCTGATTTCCATCAATAACTTGGACATCATCTTCATCTATCAACTCTGAAGACACTTCTTGTATAAAATCTTGGGCTACTATATAATCATGGAAACTTTTGTATCCTTTGGTAGTACTTGAGCTTCTTCTGCTCTGCAAACACTTGATTTGGTTGATGATTGCGAACTGCTTGTATTGGTTTTGGTTTCCGCAGAATCTTCTAGGGGCATAGAGGAATTATTCTGGGAAATTGAGGGCTCGTCCTGATCTTGGCTTGAATGTGTTGATTCACGCAAAAGTTTTTTCTCTCTATTGCATTGTCTTATCATATCACTAACCTCTTTCTTACTTACCGAAATCAGGAATTCATCGGTCTGTCTATCCTCCAATAATTTAGACCCTGCATGAGTGGGTTGAGCTACATCGGAGCTATTCTCAGAATTACCCTCAATAGGCGGTGAAATGGATGATTGGGAAGTCACCTGTAATTCTGAACGAGTGGAAGATTTCACCACGGATGTCCCGTCTTGCACCGAAACATTGATAGCAATTTGCTCCTGCTTGATTTTTCCGACATCACAATTTAGTTCTGCAATGAGCTCAGCCTTTTCTTTATCGCTCTGCTCTAGTTTTACGAATCTGGCTTCATTCTCTTCCATAGCCTGCCTTAATTTAGCATTTTCGGCCTTAATCTCGGCATTCTCAGCCAGAAGCTCGACGACGCGTTGTTTCAATGAATCAAGTTCGGATTGCATATTCGATAATACCTTTCATATAGAACGCTATTTATTTAAAATGCATTTTATCCAAGTGGACTTAGATCTCACTTTTTTTATTCACAATACGTCTCCATATCCCACGAAAAATATATTTGATACAATGTATAGCAATTTTCGGCTTGAATTCTTTATTGATGCAGTAAATAAATTGCATGATTGACTTGTTTTACAAAGTGAAATGGCGTTTCTATACTAATGCGTACAGACCCAGACCATCATCTAAACTATCTATACTAACATAATATCCCAACATTAACTCTAATCCGATTTTCATTTGTCCCAACGTCGATATTCTGGATAGAACAAAATGGTCGTCAGTTATGCAGAGTCAGAAATAAATTAACAGTATTGACCTTAGTAGAACTCAAAGTTTATGTTCTCCGCCTAATAAGGTCCTTGAAATTTCTGAGCAAAAAAATAGATATTAGCTTTACGAGATATGAATCACTCCCTTGCAAATGCACAGTCACAGCCGAAAAAAATATATTTCATTCATACCTTAATTGCGAAATGTCTCGTCCGTACTTCAATAATTTTTTCGTCAAAAATTCTTTCAAACTGCGATTAGTGTGATAGGCCGGTTTCTTTTTAACGAGTTCATAACGTTCATGCTCAGAAATAGTACGACGGCCGGAGTAAGAAAAAAGTGAAAGTCTTTACATCATAGAGCTTTATTAATTTATTTTCAATTAGTCAAATACGGTCAATCGTACGACCGGAAAAATTTTCCATTGGCAAACTAGAAATCGAAACCACTTATTTGTACGACATAAAAATTAGTTCAACTTTTTTTTAATAAATACCCTGAGAATTCGTCGGAGAATCAAAAATCTAATGAGTAATGATAAAAACCGTATTAATCATTTTTTCATATACTGATAAATTACTTTTTTTACTATGCTTAGAAGTATCTATATTATTACGTCACTACAAGCCACCAAAAGTTTATGCAAGAGTCTATGTCACGATGTATTCAGAAAAGTATATATATACCCATTATATACCCTCTAGTTTTCTCAAACCTCTTTCTTTCTCTAAATATTATTTTATCATTACAGAAACATAATCGAAATGGTTGGATCGTATAATTGTTTGCGCCTAGATAATAAATACGTTTTCCAGGTTGAAGTTTACGAAAAAGAGAATGATAATACGAAATTCTTCGAAATTGGTGATAAAAAATATCTATTTGAGACTGTAAGAGTTGGACAACTCACGAAACTTATCTCTCATGAAGGAAAGTTTAAAGATTCTGATATACTGAATATTTGGAAGATTAACGCCAAAAAATATGATCTTAATCCCGTTTCTAATGAAGACGGTATTGAAAAACTTGGAGGCGAGCTTATGGAACCTGAGCAAAGCTTTGTAAATTATTTTCCAGATGTACCTAATGCTAAGAATGTTAACATCCACATTGTTGCTGTCATCACAAACACAACTGCTGGTAAGTGTCTCCCAACGTTTTACCTCTCGAACAAGAAATTTGCAGTAACAAAATATCGAGTTTGGTCTGATCTCCTTTTTTCGCGTTAAAGCAGGTCCCTCTCATCAAGGCGTTACACAAGGTACGGATCTTAAATTATTTCGAGTATCTATTGGCTTGGAACGATGTCAAAGAAATTTATAACAAATCTCTTACTTATTATTGGTTTTAGGACCTAACTGGAACGATCCTTCTTCTATCTATGAGTGGATTAAACAGTTATTCACATTGAACCGTGGCCGAAACCGAGTAAGTCTTCTAGTTTTGTCATCTTTTCAGTAATATGTCTTAAGTTTCTCTGACTAAATCGGATTGACCTTTTCAGCTCGTTAAGACTTATGGCGCAGACTTTGTACTTCTTAAGAGAGATGACACTATTGAAGTTCTATGGAATGGCTTTACAACTTTGAGTGGAATCGCAACCCGATTTAAAAATCGTGATAGAAATGACAAAGGCCTTCATCCAATTCCTGTCTTAGCGGGTGGACCTGGAATTGGAAAGAGCAGATTTCTAGACGAAGTTGAAGAATTAATCAAGAAAAAAGCTGAGGAATCTCACAATAATGCTTTCACAAACATGATTGTCATCAATACAACCTACGGGAATTCAACCGTCGCTGATGATATTGATGAAAAGATTCAAGCACAGGCATCTCTCGCAATACGTATTCTATTTGAGTACTTTCGACCAAAACACCAAGATTATCCCCAGAGTTATAATTTTGTCAGCTTCCGCTCATACTGTAGACAACATCACAATAATTCTTCAGACGTTTCAGATTTTACCCTGGACACTGCTCTTCAAATTATCTACAAAGACTTTGTGCAAATTAATCCAACAACACCTAATCCTCTACTGGTCCTGGTCCTTGGCATCGACGAGTTCAATAAATTGCATATTCAAAACAAAGATGTCTGTGGGAAGCTTATACACGCCATTGGAGGGACAATGTGTGGACCGCCTTCAAACATATTTTTCATCCCTATTCTATCTGGAACGATTGAAGGACCCTTAAATGATTATATTTCAGGTTCTATGCATCAACCACTTCTCCTTCCATTATACCTCCTTGAAGATGACGACGCGATCGCGATTGGCAAAGCCATGAAACTATTTGATGATCAATATGTCAAGTGCCATCCTTATTTTCGAATGAGTATTGGCGACATTGGAGGGCATGCGAAAACTTTAGAGTTTTTTTACCAAATTTTCAAGGAACAGTTGAACCAAAAAGATGGACATATTAATAAAATTAAGACGGTGAATGTCATGGATGATGTCAAATCCGCTGTTAAAAGAAAGTATCATCTAGATTCACTCTCAGAGTGGATGACAGAACCTCTTGCAAAAGCCATATTGGGCTTGCCAGTTAATAAAAAAGATACAATCAAGGTCGGTGATGAATTTAAGAGCTATCAGGATCTTAGTTCAATGGGGATTTTGAATCTGATTCCGGTAAAAAAAGGAAAATGCTACAATGTTAGATTACCTTACATTTGGGTATTTATACTTGTTCAATCTTCTGAACACTCTGGAATGGATTATTGGAAGTCCATGATTGACTACGATGAACCAATGCATTGGCAGAACTTTGAAATGTTCAATGCCAAATTCTGGGCTTTACGTCTCAGTCTCTTCCGTCTGTTAGGATATAAGAAAATCAATTTAGGAGAACTTCTTAAGGGTGCAAAATTTTCTCGCGGATTTCCAAATGTTGAAGTTTCCCTTCCTAAAGACCTCAAAATTTGTAAATTACGACATCAATATCCAGGTATTATATTATACAGATATTCTTGTAATACATTAACCATATCACCACTGATATAATAAAACAACGATAGATAACGAATTTGACACGGAAGATAACAAAATGGATAACGACGACAACACGAAAGATGACGAAATGGATAATGACGAAGATGACGAAATGGAAAACGACGATGACGACGATGACGAAATGGAAGACGACGACAACACGGAAGATGACGAAATGGATGACGACGACATGGAAAGAGTGAATGACAATTATACAAAAATGGATTGTCCTTATTTGGATATCAGCAAAAATATAAGCTATACCTTCCTCAATGCCGATGGGGCAGTTTGGGATGTTTTCGTGTTTCTTAGAATAACGAAAGATAAGTTCTTATGTATTGCCCAACAAGTGAAAATAACAAGTGTTGATGCGAATAAACCAATGACCATTAACCAGGCTTTATTCAATAATGAGTATACAAAGGTAACAACATTGCTTCATCTATATCGGGTATACATTTGCACCATTTAATTGTTGGCTAATTGATTTCTGTATAAGGTTACCAAAGCCATGAAATGTGTTCCAGCGGAAGAATGGGTTCTATTATTTCTAACGAATGCGGATACGCGAAATCTGTCTATAAAGATGAATAAAAACAGTGCGCTAGTGTCTAGGAATGAATTTCTAGAGTTCTATGGTTATACATATGCTAGTAGAGCGCAATTTGCGTCCGTTAAATTTATTAATTTTGATTTCTCCTACTTTTTTGAATCATCTGATATGTATTCTCTGTTATTTTTGTATAGCAAACGAAAAAATATATATCAATTCGACAGACGAAGATTCGCTTAGAATCTTAGGCTTCAGTAAGAAAGAGAGGCGTAGGATATGTGAGAAACGCCAAGAAACCTATCTTACCAATTATGATGATATTAAGACTAGGATTCGCATTAGTGATAAGAAATTTCGAAAGTTGAAGCGTGATGGTAGGATTATTTTTTAACTTTGAGTCAATGACTTATATTCAATAGCAATATTATACTGTAACTACGCATGCAAAATGCTAGTCCATGTAAAATGTAAATTCAAACTATTACGTATAATATGTATAAAATTGTATTAATCATGATTTTTTATTAATAAAATTGGAGCTGACTCTAGCTAAACTAATTTAGTAAAAATAATTGAGTAGCGGACGTTTAAAGGGAGGAAACATCTCGAGCTGTAAACCATAAAATGAGAGTTCTTTCCAGCTACTCCATACTATTATTTAATGCTAACTTTTTCACTATCTATATGCCTATCTATGTACCAATTTTCCTCCGAATTTATCCATTTCATCTATTGCAAGCAAAAATATCAATGAGTTAAAAGAATAACAATAAATAATAGATCAATTAACCTTACCTTTATGTTTCTTATTCATGCAACTCCAATTCGCCTCTGTATCGAAATCTTTTATTAGGATCCACGAGAAGGTAAGTTTTTCGATTCTTGTATCGAAACTTCAAGAATCAAGCACACGATTGATGATGCAAGTTTAATTATTCCGTTTGATTTTTTCATTTTACTCGCATAAGGCGGATATAAAAAGGATTCACCAATCAGGACCTCACTTTTTATATAATTTGTAGGGATTAAAATCCGATCCCAACTTAGAATAGAAAAATTTGACGCTATTCCTTATAATATAACGATAAAGATAATATATGCAGGAAAGTTCGAGAATAAATTACATGCAATCATTTATTCCTATGATACATGATGTCGTCTATACACATTTATCGAATCAATATTAGCATACAACTTATATTTGATATTCTAGGGGTGACCGTACCCCAAATAAGGAAAGTATTTTACATAATTCAGTAGATAAATTTTTATACGTTTTACAAAACTTTTTCAAGAAGCTTGTGTAGCCTATTCATCATATGAAAAGTGCACAGATGCTAAGCATTCCTTAAGCTTTTGACGCTGTAGATTAACAATTTCAAGTGAATCCATTTGAATCCAACGACCTTCAATATGTCTGAAAATAGGAATTGCAACGAATGCCAAGCTACTGAATCGAGTAGATTTCGTTCATTAAAAGGAAAGAAATAGAGAGAAGCTGAGAGTAAAGGTCTAACAAAGGAAAGCTAGAAGAAGGGTGTTGTTTTATGTAATACTTGCTATATGAATCTTGTAGAAAATCCTTTGAGAAGAGATCCTAATGAAAAAAAGTAACAGAAAAAAGTTACGGAAGAAGAAGAGATAAGTATGTCTAATGCAAAGCTTATGCTTTCTGAAGTTATCAGAATGATAGCAAAAGTTTTATATGAAAGAGAATATGTGCAGAACGAGAAACCCATTTACAAATTTGATAAAATGCGAGAATTAATGGAAGAAAGCGAACCTGCTTTGAAAGATTTTTTTGAAAAACTTTATATAGCGGCCCAGCCTTCTAAACGTAGCAATCAAACAATAGATCATATGAAAAAAATCATGTTATTCATTTGTTATCTTCTTTCCTCGTTAAATAATACAAAAATAACTTCTTTCAAATTTGATCTAGCTTATTACCTAGATTCAGCAGAGACAAGTAACGAAGGTTTAAATACTATGGCGAATCTTGAAGTAACTACAACGTCAAGAATGGTAAATCAGAAGAAGAAAATAATGTCTGATGTACATGAAGTATATGTGAAAAATGCTCTTAAACACAATTTGGGAAATATTTTTGTACTAAACATCGATGACTATCATAATATACATGTTCAATAATGATCTGATATAACTGAGACTTCTTGGACAGCGCATATGGCAACGATCTTAGCAAACCCATATTTAATGTCAGCAATATCACGTAATAGGGTATTTAATCTAAAGATTGTAGATGACAAATTAATTCAGAAATATCTCGACAATCAGTTTATTATTAAATTTGGATATTTCTTATTATGAATACATGTGAAATGATACAAAGGAATGTTCTGATGAAGAGCTAGTAAACAGATTAATGATACATAGCTATAATGATAAAATAATAGAGAAAAAAGATAATTGGCATATACGGAATTTCACTCTTCTTGATTTTGTTAAAAGGGATTTGAAAGGGGTAGAGGATTACATGAGCGCACTTCAGATTATATATGAATAAGAGCTAATGCAGGTATATCTCTCTAACTATGTGATTTCAGTTGTTGCAGACTGGCCTAGTTAGTTATTCATTCACAAAGCTCTTACGTAATAGCTTTTCGCTAATAACAAAAATATTCCTCAATTTATCACATCATTTTTACTTATAATGGGCCCTCTTCATGTATCTTTGAATGCTCGTGAACTTGTTTTTTTAAAGAACTCTAACTTGTTCAACGATATTTACAAAGGTATATTCAGTATGCGTAAAAATCTTAATAAGAAGCTGCAGTATAGATGCCTGCCGAAACCTCCTCAAAATAATTTCGTCATACCCTTTTCTATGTTTTTAATATAGTTTCGACAGTTTCGACTTTCGTCGTATCGAATGGGTTTCGTCGTATCCCTTATTATGATTTTAATATAGTTTCGTCTAAGTTTCGACTGTTATTAAGGGGTTTCGTCCCTCATCTATAAGCTGCAGTCATGAAGAATCAACTTAATTTTATATATCACACGTATAGCGTGATTTGATGTAGTCGATACTGTTTATTTGAAATTTGGCTGTTTATACAAAAATATTGAATTTTTGTATCTAACAGATCTTTTTAGTAATTTGATTTCCTTAGTTCTCAACGTTTATGTGATATATCACTGTGATAGTGATTGGTCAGCTTACGAAGAAGCCTATATATGTTGTTGGAGTGACCTCTTTCTTCAGTTTGATCAAAGAAATTACAAATATGCCTCTTTAATGTTCTTCTCAGATGTCTTTTATTGGATGAAGACTGAGCATCTGATGATTAATTTAATTACTAATTATCTTGCTTCTTTAAGTGATTGTCTTATTGAAATAGCTCACAGCATTATTCAGAAACGTACAGCTAAATTCTTCACAGCTCAACAATTGTGAAAGGAGGCTCATTTTATTTTTCAATAATGACATGATAATTCCTTTCAACAATATTTCGTATATTCTGTAAAATATCCGTATACACCAAAGCAGTTGCGCATATTTTTTCAAAAATGTGTCATATAGATTTTAGAGTCATTCATAAAGATATATCTAACTCAAAATCAGTATCCTTTAGTTCTTAAATCCTCATCTGATGGTATTAACATATATAAACTTCTTTTTTTAGGTTATGAAATAATAGATCGATATCTCCCGTGAGGCTTTGTGATTTCTAAAAAATCTAATATTGTCATCATATGCGATTTTATTTATTGTGATTGTACTAATGACTCTATTAATGGCAGTATTCTAGCGTATAAGCATGGTTATCACAGCTATTGCTTGCAGAGATGCCAATACAAGTGTTTCATATGTTTAAACTATTTACAGAATGAAGTTAAGAAGAATGTTGATACATTGATAGTAAGTTTAACGAAGGAAGGAAGAGTTGAAAATGAATTTATCAATGAGAATATTGAGTATGCGGATGAAGATGATTTGAGTAATACAGAACAGGTAATGCATGATATAATAGTAACAGAGAATTTATTAGAACGTACAAAAACATTATTTTTAGAGCTGTAAATTTTTATTTTATGTATATAAAAATTGGTTGCAATAAATAAAAAAATTTTTTTTTATAAAATTGTAAATTTATAATATGTTGCTTTGAATCAATCAATATTTCGAGCTAATCACAATATTTTGAGCTAATCATACTAATTATTAATTAATATTTTGAGCTAATATTTGATTAATTTTGGTTAGAAATTAAGTACAAAGTGATCAGAATTACTATTTCTAAATTTAGAAATTTGTGTAAACTCAATTTGATTAGCTAAACTAATATGTAACAATATCAAACATTTATGATTTCATTGGTTAATTGTATGTGATAATATCAAAATTTTGTGTAATTTAGACAGTCTCTCCTGAATTTTATTGGTCAATTGTATGTGATAATATTGAAATTTTGTGTAACTTAAACGGTCTCTCCTGAAATTTGATATGCATTTATTATATCACATTATCACATCATAGGTGCAATCGTGAAGAATCTTCACAATCAAAATCACGTGAATGTTCAGATCAAAATTCAAAACTAATAAACATGGCATTTATCTGAACACTTATCTTCATGTAATCTTAAGTCAAGACGCTATGAAGTATTTTTTCATCAGTGATTGTTATACTAAAAATTTTTTATTTGATATATACAAGGAATAAATACAAAGTTCAGATCTCTACTTGTGATATATAAAGTTATTACATTACTACATCAATAGATTTCTATTCGCTTTGCGAGATTACTCAATAACTTTATCTTTTCATTCCCTCTATATAAAATACCATTTTCTGTATCTATTATAATCCCCTTACATTATCCATATTGTACTCATATTTGCTTTGTATTTGCAAGATAGTAAAGACAATCTGAATGGTAACATATTTTTTTTCAAACAGTAGCTTGATTGTATATAGTCTTTCATAACCTAAAATTTTGTCAGTATGGATGACATACTCCAAAAAATCACATGCACGTGAACAATTGTTTATGCTAATCACTTTTACTAAGAAAAAATATTATTTTTTTATTAATACATGCGAAAAAATAAATACAAATATTTAGGACATAGTCCAGGATAATTATTTTTTGATAATTTTTTCAATTCTGATCCTTTTGCTAGTTGGAGAACTACCAATACTAAC
>CAJVPP010003222.1:0-12242 GCA_910592005.1 Funneliformis mosseae | reverse complement strand
GTTTTTTCCTTATTTTTTGTATACGTTTTTTCCCACTTTTCCGTATTAAGTTTAAGGTTTTTACCTAAGAAAAAAACATATATATTATACTGATTTTCCATAAAAGTTACACGTTATAAAACTTAATATTTTTATAGAATTTTTATATCAAATTTTTTATTGGGAAATAGATTTACATAAAAAATAAGAAATACTATATTAAATAAAAAGAAATAATAAGATAATAAAATATAATAAAATAAGAAAAAAGAATAAACAAAAGGAATACACAAAGTAAAAGAGTAGCATTACGTTATCTTTTATAAAAGATTTTTATATAGCCATTGATCTGTCTTTTTTAATTTACAAAGAGCTTGTATTATATTTATTCTATTACATATTTTGATATATCAAATATATTAACTATATTAATTATATTAAATATATCTAATATATTAAACATATTAACTATATTAAATATGTTTAAACATGTTTAATATATTTGATATTTTTGATATTCTATATTTCACCATATATTTGTAGATCTATAATTATCAAGATCAACACTAGTCATAATATAATAAGTAGTAGTTAATTATATTTATATGTAATATTGTTCTATTTTTATTTATAAAAAATTATTTTTAAAGCTTTTTTTAAGTGATGATATAGTTTTTTAAGATTATTTATTCTTTAATTAATATTTTATAATTAAAAAATTTTATAATTTATTTATAATAAAAATTTTTCAAACAAAAATTATTATTTTTTTTTTTAAAAATCAATATATTTGTAATCTTTATTTTATATATAATTATATAAGATTAATTAAAATATTAAATACTTCATAATAGTATTTATTACAGATATTATATAATTTACCTATATTTTGCATATATACATAATAATTACTTATCAAGTATAGCATAAAAGATATTATTTTTATTCTATCAAAATAGGTTACTTTAGATCTGCCATAATAGCATATAATAAAATTATTTTTTATAGTTATTTTTTTTTACTATTATATATTATTTATTTCTATTTTATTATTGATTTAATTATAATAAAATAATCATTGATTAATAATTTTATTTAATTTTTTTATAATTTTTGATTTTATAAATTAGATCAGTAAATTTGTCATTTTAATTTGTTATAAGATACAATTAGATAGTTGATTTTTTTTATTATTTTATTGATTAATAATCAAAATCTAATAGTTTATTTTTTAATTTTAGTTAGGGTTGATTTTACTCTTTTAGACAAATATAGGCATAATATTTTAGATAAATCTTTATTCAAAAAAGAAAATTTTATTATTTATAATATGTTTTGATTTTTATTAATTAATTATAAATTAAATATATTATAAATTATACTAATTATTTTTGTTATATTATTATTTATTATAGAATTTTAAAAAGAAGAAAATAAGGTAAAAGAGCTTTTTTTTAATTTTTTCTTCCAATAAGTTAAAAAAATTTTGTATTATGCTTTTAGATTAGAATCATTAGTTAGTATTCTTTTAGTTACTTTTTAATCTATTCAGTCAGTTATATTATTTTTATATTTTTATACTCTAGTACTTTCTCTAATTTACTAATGCATGCCTCTTTTTTACCTATAATATCTTTCATATTAGCATATTTCTTTTATTATAATATTTTAGAATTATATATAACTAAAACTTTTGGAATTATAAGGCATAATTAATATGATAACTACTTTTAATTTTTAATAGTTTAACTTATTTTTTATTTAATACTTAGTTCAAAAATAAATTACTGGGCGTTTCTATTAACAAAACCTATAAAGCAACCATCTAAATAGTTAAAATATTATTTTTTAAAAAAAATTGAAATATTTAAAGAAAAACTATTTTGTTTGCATTATATGATTTTATTACTAATATAACACTAAATTTTGATTATAATATTTTGCAGATTTAATCATTTTAAGCAGCTATATAACAAAGAAAAATTAGTTAAAAAATAGTTAAATTAATTATATTTATCTTTATTACTTTAATGGAAAAAAGCTTTACTAAAATTATTATTTAATCTTTGCATTACATTTTTGACTTAATCACTAAAATCATATTTTCTTTTAATATTTTTCTTTTTTGAAATTAATTCTTTTATTAACGTAAAAAATGAATATAAAATAGTATTTATTCTAATAAATATAATAATATAATTATAACAAATTTGCTATAACTAATTAAAAATATATATAATTTAACTTTTTTAAATTTTATTAGATAAACAAATATTTTTTTTTTAAATATATAAAGGGTGATCAGAATATCTAAATAATTAATTAAACTATTTGAATTTACTTATTATATTAACTTTTTTTAGAATAAGCAAAAAATTTATTTATTCTGAATATTTCCTATATATTTTATTAAAATAAAAATAAAAAATTAATACTTTGTTGAATTACCTTCAGCTACTATATATACTTAAATGTGACAGGATATACTTTTAATCAAATTTTGAATATACTCAAGTAGAATTGAATGTCAAACATATTTTACCTTACGTTCTAAATCTTCTATATTTTTAGGTTGATTAGGTAAGTTATGAAGTTTCTTATCAATTTTATTCCAAAGATTTTTAATAAGATTTAAATCAGGACTTTGTACAGATCAGAGTAACATAGAAATCTTAGAGGCATTACAAATATCAGTGGCAATCTTTACTTAATGAGGTAAAGCATTCTCTTGAAAAATTCCTTATTTGTGAGAAATTAATTTGTAAATTGAAGAAATAGCATGCCTTTATAATACTTTTACATATCTTTGTTCTGTTATAGATTCGTGAAGAGAAACAAGAGATCCCAGCCTATATCACGAAAAGCATTTCCAAAATATTTGATTAGGATTATGTTTTACTGTAACAGTTAAACAAGAAGAATCAAATTCTTTTAGTGTATGTCACACACGTAAGTTACAACCTTGTAAAAATTAGCTAAATGTTGATTTATTAGATAATACAACTTTCTTTCATTTTGCAATTATCCAATCTTTTCATTTTAATGCCCAAGCTAATCTTTTTTCTTTATTATTTTCAGAAATTAATAGTTTAGAGCAGGCAACATACAAACGTAAGCTGACTTTTTTAAGAGTCTGACAAATTGTAATAATTGAAACTTTCTTTTTTTAGTCTATAATTCTTGAATTTTTGAATGGTAAGGTGACGATGCTTCAAATTTTATATAATAATCTTTTTGAGTGAAAATTGTGCATTTGAATTAAAAAGTGACTTTAGATCACAATGTTTTTTCAATATTGTAGAATCAGTTTCTCTAAAATATTTTATCACATCATGAATAATTATTTTACCATATAGAATAATATTAGCAATTTTTGATATGAATCACCTCATTTGTAGCTGTAAAGAATTGCTCTATATTCTTTAGCATTTCAATTCTTTTATTTTAACTATTTTTGTTCAAAAAAAAATTATTTATTATTATTGTGATCGACATCCATTTATATTCTAAACAAATACTTAAATTAGAAATATATGTAAATATATAAACAAAGTGAATAAACAAAAAATACTTATCATTCGGGTATTTGTGATCACCTTCTATATATAAGAAATTTAAATTTAAACTTTAAAAATTAAGTAATACTAATAAAAATTTACTATTAGAATTCATAATATTAAATGTAAATATAAAATAAAATATTTATTTTATTTCAATTTCTTTTATTAATCTATCATAGAATCCTTTACTAGAAATATTATAAAAATGATATATTAATTTTAAATATAAGAATTTATTTGTTTATTTTTTTATGAAAAATGTAATTTAGTGAAGAATCAAAATATTAATTAAAAAAATTTATTATATTTTCTAGATAATTTAATAAAAATAGAATCTAATTAAATAAATATTACCTAAGTAAAAGATAAATCATTTATTTAATTTTTAAAAAACTTTCTTTTTTTATAATCAAAGAACTAAATTATCAATCTTTAATCATATAATCTATTTTTCATAATTGAATTAGTTTCAAATCTATTAGTAATTTTGTGAGATCAGATTAATTAAGTAGCCTAACTTATTTTCAATAAAAATTTTACTATTTCTTCATATTTTTACTAATAAATCTGCATATTTTTCATAAATTACTTTGTCTATAGCATGACCATTTCCATAAATTTTTTTTGTATTTCAAAACTAATACAGAGACTTTCATGCTAAGAATAAAAAGAATTATGCTAGAAGTTTTTCTATAAAACTATTTATACTTACACCTTTTAATCAAGATCTACAAATTCTTGTAATAATTTTTAAAAAAAATCATAGCTAAATTTAGACTAGTAATTAGTGATACTGTTTTTCATTTAGTGCTTTTTTTAATAATAATTATTATATATCTTTTATAATCTTAATTTATTTATAAAGATAATTTTTGAGAGAAATTTATATAAATAATCCTTATTATAAAGTTACACTCTATATATATAATTAGCAAATCAATAATAATGAAGTCATTTGGATAATGCAGTATGATGATCTTTAATCCAGAATTTTGAAAATACTGAAAATTCTGCAAATTTTGAAAATATGGAAGATCTATGTAATCTGCAGATCTTTTAAATACTAATGATAATTCTAATTTCATGATTTAAATGAAGTCTAAGAATATTCAATATTATATTTATTCTTAATATTTTACTTTTTATTATTATTTTTATTATATTTTATATTTTTATTATTTTATGTATTTTTATTATCTTTAGTATATTTATTTTACTTATATTTTTTTCTTACCAAATTAATTAATTTATAATATAGTAAATAATTAGCTATAATAAAAGAAATTTTGTATAAATAGATAGACTTTTTGCTTATATTGTAAATTAACTCATTTGCAGATTTATAAACTCTCCTACAAATATGAGTTTTAATATTAATAAATAAATTAATTAAAACTTATATTTTATATCTCTTTGTATCTTTATATAGTTTAATGTGATCTCTACATATAATTTATAATTAAGTTTATCATCTGAATTTTTAAATTATTCATAATCTCATCTTTAAAGTCTTTATACTTGATATATTTATTTAAGTTTAATACATTGAAACTAGCAGAAATTGACAGACCTGTCAAATACAATATATATGTTAAATAGAATTTATATTGTATATTATTTTTAGTATATTTATTATTATTATTATTTATTTTATATTTAATATAATTAGCATATTTGTTAGTTCTATTATTATTGTCATTAGTATCATTACTATCATAGATTTTCTTTATTTATAATTTTCTTATATAAAGAGTATGAAAATATATTAAAAAAGGATAGATTCTAATATTATTTTCAATATATATTTAATAATAATAATAAACAACATTAATATTTTGCAAACATAAAACTTAAAATTTTATTTTTATTAATTAAACAAATTCTTTAACTAATATCATGTCAAGTTGATTAGATTTAAGTCATAGCTATTATCTCTCTAACTTCAAATTATAGTTAACTTATTTGATGAAAAGAGTAATATTAACAACATAGATTTAATAAAGTTAAGAGTTATGCAATTCTTAACATCTTAACTGTAATAAACTACAGTTAGTAATTTTAAGTAGAGACTTAAGAACATGATTAATCTGAATTGAAGAATTTTACAATAACAATACTTTATTAACTAAGATATAATAAGAAGTTATTAAAAAATACATATTATAAATTCAATGCAAAATTTATATATTAAAAAATTTAACTAACCTTTTTCAAGATTGATAATTTTTTTTCATTTTTGTCAAAAGTGTCTAATCTAAACTAATAAAGTATATTTTTATTTTCAAATACATAAAAAATTGTATAATATTAAAATAAAATACATTTTATATATTTAAGATAAAAACTTTACTTTATTACATAATTCTAAAATATTAAAATCATATAATTTTGATTGTAAAAAAAATATATTTTATAAAAAATAATAACATGACTCTCATTAATTTATTTTTAAAATCTATAATTATGATAATTATAATAATACATCTCTTATTACTTTATTTTTAAAATCTATAATAATTATAATAATATGTTTTTACATTCTTATTTTTAATCTTATTATACTTAAAAATAACTTTAGCAATTTCACTTATAACTTTATTATATTTGGCCTTAAATCAACATTTTTAATTAGTCTGATATTTTTTTCTTTAAGCAAATTATTTTCTCATACTACATACTTGATAATATTATTGATATATTATATATAAGTATTCAAAATTAATAAAGTATGTAAATTATAAAATCATTTTATAAATTAAGTTCACAAAGTTTTCAAAAATCAAGTTCACTAAAATTTTCAAGAATTTTTTATTAATAAATAATAACATGATGTAATACTCAAAAAATAAATACAAATTAAGGTCTAAGCTTATAATAATAATAAAATTTCTATAATAAAGCCTATCTATTCCTAATTTCTTCAAATTTCTACAAAATTGCTTGATGAACTTACCCTTTTTATTTTCTTAATTTTTTCTTACTTTGTAAAACTTTTAATGTAAACTTTTATGTTTTCTTTAACAACTAAACAATATAGCTAAAAACTTTCAGATATTTCATAAAATATAATTTTTTATATTAGTAATTATCCTAAAAACTCTTTTAAATATCTGATTCTCTTTACTTATACTTTTGATTCAATAAAAATGACTTAAGCTAAATAATATATTCTATAATACTTTTTACAAATCATCTTTTTAATCCCTATAATATATTTTTATGAAATAAAAGAATTGTGTTTATTTTAATCTGAAATATTTATTAAGGATGATCTAAATTATCCTTTAAAATTATTTATTTCAGCAAGCAAATATAAATAGACATGTTGATTTTATAGTTTTGATTAATAGTAAATTGATAGTTATTATCAAAGTAGAATTTTAACTATTATTAAATTTTCAAATAATTTTTGTATTACAAAAATCTAAATCAAAGTATAAATAATATTAACACTAACTTTACTTATCTATTACTAAAATATCAGATTAATCTGATGCTAAATTTCTTCTAATTAAGCATCTCTTTACATAAAAATATATTATAGAATAAGTTTTATATTAAAATTCTTTTGTGATATGAAGAGAAATATGAAATATAATCAAGATATATTCATTATACATAAACTTTTAATTATTCATGATTAACTTGTAATGCTTTATCTATAATAAAATATCATTCATACAATATCTAAAATATTTATTAGTGTTTTAAATTTTATAAGTTTATAAAGAAAATAGCAGAATAATTTTTATACTATTAGAGTTAATATCATATTTTATGAATATTTTTTTCAAATTGCAATATAAGAAAAATAAACGCTTCTTTTTTCTTGTATTTTTAATGAAGTCTTATAAGATTTATTGCAGAATTATCTGATATTTCATAACTTTAAAGTTCTTTAATTATCTTAAAAAGGTATAACTATTATAATATTAATCCTTTTTTTTTCTAAAATTTTTTTTATAAGATAAAAATCAAATTCTTTATTTATATACACTATTCTAAATTTATACTACTCTATTAAAATCAAATTCAAATAAATTATTTTTTTTCAATCTAACTGTCATTTAAAAATGTAATGTTTCATTAAATAAAGAATTTTATAAATCAGTTTTATCAAATTTTGCTTTAAAAATTATGCTTATAAATTAACTGATAAAAATAAAATAAAATATATAATTTTTAGTAATTTAATAATATTTGTAAAAGTATTATAATAAATTTAAAATAATTTTGGAATTAATACTTCAATTTTTATATTTTTAAAGTTTAAATATATTATTACTTTATATACAAACTACACTTCACCTATATTATTAATTTCTTTTTTATAAAATTCTGATAAAGTGTTCAATTCTTGTTCACTCTATTTTGTAAGTTTTTCTTTTTTATCTAACCAATTTGTATAATTAAGTATTTTTATAGAATTAAGCAAATGTTTATTAAAAAATCTTTCTTAAATTTTAGAAATAACAGCTAATACAATAGATTGAATATTTATAATTAATTTTACATCATAATTCTCATTCTATATTAATTAATATTACCAATATTATAATTTTCTCCTAATGATATATTTAATAAAAATTTATTTAAATTTTTTTTAAATAATAACATTTTTTTATCATTATAATTTATAAATTCTTATTGAATTTTATTAAGAATTAATTCTATTATTAGATCTACAGAGAGTGGATAAAAGTATCTGCACACTTTTTCATTCAATATAAACTTATAATTTTTTTGCATTAATAATAAACAGTCAATTAATATTTTATTTAAAGCTGATTAAGATCTACATTTTGTACTAAGTAACTAATATTTAGTTATACTACCATTTGCTGCAATCATAGCTTGAATTCATTATGGCATACTATCAACTAGGTTTTGATAGTATGCTTCAGAATTTCTTGCCAAGCCTTTTTAACATATAAGTCAAATTAGATAAAGGTTTTTTATAAGCTCAGATGCTTTTTTAACTTTAGCTCAAAGATTCTCAATTGGATTAAGATCAGAATTTTAAGCTGACCAAGATAATGTATGAAGATTGTTTTTCACTTGAAAAATTATTGCAGTTAATTCTTTAGTTTTTACCATTTTTTTTAGATTTTCAAAGAAGAAAAATTTATTAAAAAAAAATAAATTGTTATTCTTTTTATTTTTATAACATAAATAAACATTTAAGTATCATGTAAACGCAATTTATTATTACAGTCATATGACTTTACTAGTATTAATTCACATTATGAAGGGTGTGCGAATACTTTTGTTTAACCTCTGTATATCAGATATTTGAATTTTTTTTATTGAAAAACTTTACTTAAAGTATCTTCTAATCACATATTTTTGTATATAAAAAAATAAAATTCTCTTTTTAAAAATTGTGACTTAGCTAATCAGCAGTCAGTTAGAGTGATTAAGTTAATTGACTTAGGTTAGCTTAAAATATTATGCATAGCCTTTATTCTTTAGCAAGAATTTTACTAAATATTTTCTGTGTATTTCAGATGATCAGTCTCATATAATCACTATACTACTTGAATTTATTACACAGCTAAGATAATATTTATTCTTATACTATTCATCAGATATTCTATAATTGTTATGTAAATAAGGCATGGCATTTGCTTATCCTCTAAAAATTAGATATTTCAAAGTTGCAAGAATGAGAAACAAATTTGTTTTATTTTATATTACATTTGACAATTGTGACCTTTTGTAAAAATTTATTAGATATGCAATATATGAACAGTTTGATTGCATGTTTACTAAAGATCTATTCATCTTTTAAGTAAATATTATTACAATTGTAATCACAAAAAAAGTAAAAAAATTTACTATATATTAATTATATTATATCTTTATTTTATCATAATATCATAATCTTAAATTAATATATATAATACATTTAAATTATAACTCTTCATACGCTTACTTTCTACTTTTATTAACAGAACTATGAGTATTATTTTCTATTTCTCCTCTTCAGTTTCTTCTAATCAAATACTCAACTTAGTAAGTTTTAGCTCAGAATATATACTTTCCTTTTCTTCAATTTCTTCATTCTAAATTAAGAAATTTCATTAAAATAATAAAAGAATATTAGAGAATTCTTAAATAAAATAATGACTTGATATACTTCATAATTTTATTTCACAGGATCATTTTAATCCAATTCCTTAAAAAAATCTGTTATTAATACTACATCAATATCAGATTCAGATATATCATTAAGAATTTTCTAGATCTTTATTCATTAAATTGCTAAACTATACATACAAAATTCCATTGATTTACTATCCTTCACCATCTAAGAAATAAACTCCAGAGTAATTATATAGTTTTCAATTGTAGTGAATACAATTTAATTTTCCTCATCCAATCAGTAAATATATCACTCTTTACTCAAATTAATTAACATTTCAAATAATACAAAAAAATCTTTATTCATTTTAAGGTCTGTAGCTATTATCTTCATAATAGTTTAATATATATTTAAAGTAATCACCTCTTTTTTTAGCTCTATTACTGCATGAATTTTTATGTTGAAAACTTTTCTTTTAATATAATTCTCATTCACTAAGACTATATCAGTTTTATCTTAAATACCAAATGGAAATAATGAATGATTTTCAAGATTTAAAAACTCTTTATTATTTGCAACATTAACAACCACTATTTTTTTGAAAGAGTAAGATTTTCTTTGATATAACTAAGGATATATTGTCACTGTTTAGTATGATTTTTAACATAATTTAATCATTTATATAGCTCTATAGTCTTTGATGAATTGCTTCTTTTAGTCTTTTTAAACTCTATACATTTTATGATAATCCTGATATATTAAAAAATTTTTGATATATTTCAAATTAATTGATAAGAATGTAATAGCAGAGTTAGTTTTACTTATTAATTTTATTAGTTTTTAATTTAAAATATTGAATATTTTGTTAAAAAGAAAAAATAAAGTCTGAAAGGCTAAAGAAAAAATCAGTATAATTAGCAAATATAATATAATAAAGATGAAAAAAAGTCTATCGAAAAATTAAGCTAAGTTACACATTCACTTGCATTGATTATTTTATTATGACTTACTTACTAATACTAGTTTGCTTTATAGTAACATAAATATATTTTTGAATAGATTTGACAACAAGAAGCAAGAAAAAAAAGCACAAGAATAAGTAAGTATCAGTATTATAACAGAAAATAAGAGTTTAAGCAACATTATCTATGTCTCAAGAAATATATCAGATAAGGAGATTTGAGATTTTAAATAATTATATTTTTCTTTATCAGTATTATGTCATTAAGGAGAGATAATGTATCAGTCTAATTTTTTTTATTTCTGGTGAAATAATCAAATAAACTTTATTTAAAATGATTCTGAAATACTTTATTTCTTCTTTTAAAATTAAAAATACAGTCTCTAGTGAAAAGAATGGTAGTGAAAGACTGTATTTATTTAGGCTATAGTTTCACTACTTTCTGAATTTAAGCATTTGTTTATATGTCTAAATCAGACATTGAAATCTGAATTAAAAAAGTAAATTAAAAAAATAAGATTTATTATTTATTTCTTTTAAAACCATGTTAAGTTTTTTAGAAATATAAAGAAATTTTATTAAGTTACTTTAGAATCAAAAAGTGTGTAATACAAAGGAAATTTTTAATTGATTGTACATTTCTTTGTGTATATGTGAATGATATGTTAGTTTACTAAATAAAACTAACAAAATTTCTATTAATTACTTTCTGATCGTCTAAGAAAATTGACTTCAAATTAAAACTATCATTTGAAAAAATTTTGCAATATAATTGTTTTATTACAGCAGATGAACTTAAGGTAAAATTGGAAGAAAAAGATTCAACCTTGATATTAGTAAATGTATAATACATTGTAAGCTTAACAATGATATGTTTCTGTTTTTCCAAAAAAAGTTCTCTTGATTTAAAAAGCAAAATATTTTTATTTGCCTTAAGTATTGTTAACATTACTCTTTCCGTCAAATAAGTTAACTATGATTTGAAGTCAGGAAGATAATAGCTGTAACTTAAATTCAATCAACTTGATACGCTGTTTATTAAAGAGTTTATTTAGTTAACAAGAAATAAATTATAAGTTTTATGTTTGCAAAATATTAAGATTGTTTATTATTATTATTAAATGTATATTGAATACAATGTTGAAAACTTGTTGGAATCTGTCCTTTTTTCAAGGTACTTTCATGCCCTTTATATAGGAAAATTACAATTAAAGAAAATCTATAATAAATATGATACTACTGACAATAATAACAAAGCTAACAGATATGCTAATTATGATATAAATAATAATAATGATATAAATAATAGAAATATAATAAATAGTATGTGTGTCCTATTTGGCAGATATGTTATATTTGGCAGATATATTATATATGATTAGTCTGTCAGTTTCTGTTAATTTCAGCATATAATTATTTGTATTACAACTAGAAAAAAGTTTTTTTTTTTTATGAAATAATACTTCAGATGTTTAAAAATACCATATGTATATTATCTTATAATACATAACTAATTGCCATTATGATAAAGTATCTATTTACAGTAGTGGTTATAAGTATCTGACCGTCTAAGATTATCTAAAATTATTATATAACTACCCCTTAAATTTTTCAAAAATATAATATAACACAATACATGATCACCTGTAAATTTATA
>CAJVPP010003221.1:0-12243 GCA_910592005.1 Funneliformis mosseae | reverse complement strand
TATTTTTAGCCAAATCAAACCGACCAATCATTTTACATTAAGTATATCACGTGACTATACTCACCTGATATAAAGACTGTCCCTCCACCCTCCCTTTAAATCAGCTAATTTCTGGTATGTCCCTAATAAAGTTATTTATAACTCCTAAGAAGTTTTAGTTCAAAAAATCCAAATTCAAAGAAAGGTAATTGTTATTTAAATAAAGTATTAAATAAAAAAATTTTAAAAAAATTAATTTATTTTTATTAAAAAAAAAAAAAAAAAAAGAAAATTGCAAATCAAAATTATGTTATATACATCTTATAAGCTCAGCTTCAAAAAATAGTAGATGAGAAAGAAGAAAAGGTATCAGAGGAGTTAGGTCAAATTGCTCAAAAAGTAGCTAATGAGATCACAGAAAATAAAATTGATATTTCTCCTCTTAATCCAATTTTTCAAGAACTAATTAGAATTCAAAGTGAAAAAGCAAAAGGAGTAAAATATCATCTAATGTAAGTATATAATTATTAAAAAAAAGAAATAAAATAAAATAAGATTAATAAAATCATTTAATTTACCTTTTCTTTTAGGTTTTTACGATGGGCTATTTTCATTTATAGTCAGACAGGTCATTTGCTTATGAAACAATAAAAAGCATTATGCGATTACCTTTGATATCTATAATAAAAGCTATATAAATAAAAATCAACAACATTCAGAATGGCAAGATAAAACCACTTACCATATTTTAAAAAAAATAGCAGTAGAAAATATTAGTAATAATAAATGAATTGGATTCTTTTCTCTCATGATTCCTTTAAAATACTAAAAGATTAGTTTATGATAAAATATTTATAAAAATAAATAAAAATATATTAATACTTATCTATATTTAATACTAAATAGGTTTACTTTAGAATCAACGAGATAATTGCTATGTTAGATATTTGAATTTTGAAGATGAAAAAGAAAACAATAATAGTAACTTATCTGATTTAAAAGATCATAATCAAAATCTAGCAACTCAGATTTATCAAGTCGTTAGCATTCAGCTACTTACAATTTTGCATATCCAATAACATACTATGGAATTAATACTCTTACAGCCCATAAAATTAATAAAATACTTTTTTAACTCGCAGCTAATCTTGAATGTATTAGCATTCATACTTGTGAATCTATTTGTGATGAAGCTAGAGAAAATAGGAATCATATTGAAAGTTTTGACTGGTGGGCTTCTATTTGGTCTATAGATGATATTATTGAAGTTAATATTGGAAAAAATAATTATAAAAAAGTGAAAATTATAGCAACAAATATTGATTGTAGTAAATTTACAATATATATAATAGATCTATCCTTTTTTAATAAACTTCAGGTTAATCGTGAAGCTTTAAAACCAGTAAGACTAAATTGAGTTGGAAAATTAATGATTCTTGCAAATTTAAAAATCTAAAAGATAATAAATGACATGAAACTATTATTACAAACTTTGATTCTAAAATACATACCTTTATCATTATTGTATTATCTATCAAAGAAGAATGGAAAATAAAACTTAAATATCAAAGTATATATATTAGACCTCTTTATAATAATACAATAAAATGGACAAATTATAAAATAATTAATCCAATTACTGACACATCATAATTTTTCATTAGTGATCCTATACATATTTTTAAAAAACTTCAGAATAATCTTTCAAAAAGTCATATTAGAGAGGGTAATGGTCACAATGTTAGAGAGATTATGATAGATAAAAAAGAAGTTAGTTAACGTTATATTCAAGGTGTTTATGATTATATTTATCAAAATATAATAGCAAAAATTATAAGACTTACCAAATAACATATTTGGCTTACTTTTTAAAGTAAGATGCGGGTTGATTTTTCTGAGCAAATATTATTGAAAGATGTTGAAAATATGATAGAAATTATTGATAAATTAAAGGAAATTTCTATAGGAACAAGAGTAAGTAATAGTTAAATATTAATATATATAAATATTAAATATTAAATATTAATAAAATTCTTATTTAGGAATTTATAAGATATTCTTATCTTTATTATCAAATATTTCATAGCAATAAACCTTTAGAAGATCCTACTGATATTCATCTTTAAACTCCAAGAGAAATTATGGATTGGTTTATAATTAGAGATAAACAAAAAACTGATAAAATAAATTGGATCTTACTGCAATGTCAGTTTGATCTTCTTTTATCCATTCAAGAGTTTCTCAGGATGGTATAAGAAGTTTTTTCTTTATGTTCAAATTCAACTATTATATCTCATAAAGTATCACAAGATATGCTTGAAGGTTTTTTTGATACAATTCGACAGCTTGGTGGTGATTTTTCTACTCAAATGCTAAAAGAATATAGATACGTATTTAATAAGTTCTAAGTTATTGCAAGAATAACTGCCAAAATAAAGAGCCTAAATTATAGAAAATCAAGCCATACTGGAATGGAATTTGATCATTTTTCTAATAGTAAGTTTTCAATTATAAGCTAATTCTAAAAAAATATATACTAATTTTTTTTAATTATGACTATAGTACAGGTATAAAATCATCAAAGGATAACATATATCCTACCTTATTAAGCCATAGTATATATCTATCCAATATGACTCCTTTTATATGTTGAATCTTTGAAGATCTTCTTCTAAATGATTTGTTTATAAAAAAGTTAAAATTCTAACTTTATCTTGCAGCACTGATGTTAGTCAATAGAATAAACAAGTTTTATTTTTTTAAGCCAAAATGTCAGCAATTTTTCAATATAATACTCTATGATAATAAATTGTTTCTTTGTTAGAAAATTGAAAAACAGATATTAAGAATATTGCTCTGAAATCAATTTCTAAAAAAAAAGGAAGCTTTTGGATGACTAAATGGATTCTTGTCTGAAAATTAACCTGAATAATTATTTATATTCTGGAATTTGGTTTAAACAATTTTAAGAGGTTATTATTTTGTGAACTTTACTAGTTATATAAAGATTAGTTGTATATTTTCTTATTCGTAAAGTAATAGATGAAATATTCAAAAGAGACTTTAAGAATGAAATTATACAAGAAAAAGCAAATCCTACCTTAGTTCTTAAAGATATTGTTACTTTAGATCATGTAGAAACTTTTAAATTTTCTTATATTATTAGCTGGGTACTTTTCAAGTTGCTTAAAAGAGATTATATGATGAATTCTCATCCAAAATTTCCTATTATATGCACTTTACTTAGAAATCTTTGTACAGAAAAAGTTGAATATGTTTCTAAAACAAAATTGCAAATTATAAATATCATACCTGAATCCAAGTTTATTCGATTTATGTATCATTTGAAATCTTTAATAATTGAATTATTTAAAAAGTATAATAAATTTATTTTACATTATATAAAAAATAGTCTTCTTTCTAATATATATCTAAATCAATTGTTTGTTACTGTCTTGAAATCTTCAGCCCAAAATATTAATGTAAAACTAGATGAAGAAGAATATAGGTTCATTTATAATAGATGCGTCTCGATCTATATGAAAAGCTATCAAAAAACTTAAAAAGAAATTAATAATTATATTCCAGAAAAAGGTATCGCAAGTTTACAAGAAAACTTAAAAGCAATGCATTTCAATCAACCTAAGACTTCAAATTCAGAAAACGAAAAAGCCTACTATCATAAAGAAAGCAAACTTACCATCTAATCCTATTCATGCTTTAGAATAACTTCGTATATGAGCGTAATTTGAAGAAGCAGAGGAGTCATTTGCAAAGATGTTTTTAGTATTAGAATTATTATGGTTAGTCTAGGCATTTGGAATATCAACACCATATAAAAGAAATCAAAAATTAATACCTTTAGTTATCGCTAACTTGAAGAATAAAATACCTTTTGTTGAGGAAGTATTTAGAAAAAGTACTATTTTCATGAAGTGATAATATTTAGTAAATATATAATATAATATAATAATAAAGCAATAAATAAAGAATTGAATAAAAGAATAAAAACATTTTTTTTTTTAGTTATAAGATTGTATTTTTTTTAAAAAAATGATAACTTACTCTTTATAATTAGCTTTTTAATATAAACAATTAAACTTTGAACTGATTCAGAAAACCAATAATGTATAAAAACTTTTGAAACTTTAACAATGTATAGTTTTTGTCTACAGTAATTAACTGATGAACCTCAGCTTTAGAAATATAATATTTTAAAAATTTTGAACTTGAAAACCTTATTTTAACTATAATTAATAATAAAATTAAAAAAAATCTATGAGAGGACAGTTATGTTAATCAAAAATCTTATTATGTAACCATTAAGTTAGCCCTCCTACCCCTCAGTATTACTATAACTCTACATATATATAGCTTAATTAAGTGAATAATCAAGAATCAATTTTGTGAATGAAATTATCATAGTTTATTTAAGTTTTCAATCATTTAGCTTTGTTTATTCATTCTGATTCCTAAATAAAAAGAGTAGGGAATATTAATTAAGTTCCTTAAGGCAAACAAAAAAAAATTTACTGATTTGTTCATTTAGAGACCATTCATTCAGTTCCGTTTTTTAAAAAAAAAAAAAGTCAAAAATTAAAAATAAATGAACTTATCGGTTTATTCATTTAGGGATTAATCGTTTAGTTTTGTCCATTTATCTAGTTCTGTTTCTAAAAAAAGAATAGAGAACATTAAATTACATTTTCCAAAAATAAAATAAACAATTAAAATATAGAACTATCTTACATAGCATCAGTGATAGTCACAGGATAAATTTGCTTTGTCAAAAGTAATGCTGTTAATAAAAGTTTAGCAGTTAATTTCTAAAATAAAATAAATAATCAAAAAAATTAAAAAAAAATGTATATCATATAAATTTAATTTTATAATTATAAGTAAAATATCAATCTTTTATAAGCTAAAGGAAGTATGAGATAATGGATGTGAAAATGATATAATATATATTTTTTATTTTTTTTTTAAATAAGAAAATATCTAAAAAAAAAAAAAAATAGTTGATCTAAAAATTGAAGATTTTATATTATCAATATTTGGTAAAGAAATTGTGATGACTGGAATAGTCAATCAATTTTTAAATTAACATAAAAAAAAATCTTTCATTTAGCAGTTCTTTTAATCTTTTTTAATTCAAATTTTTAAGTCCTAAAAGGTTTTTCACGCTATTCTATCATAAACAGTTTAATTTGAAATTTATTATCATAATAATTTTTATGTTACAAATTATGAAATCTCAAATTAATTTAGGAATTATTTATTTGGCTTCATCTATTCATCTAGATTCCATTCTAAAAAACAAAAAAAATAAAATAAAAATAAAAAATAATAAGTAAAATTAAAAAAAAAATAATAAGTATAATAAACTAATCTTTATATTCAATTTGTAGCTTTTAGACCTAAAGAAGAATAAAAAAGCTAACTTATTTGTAAAATTAAAGTATATGAAAGAGCTGCAAGAAAATGTTATTAATAAAGATAAACTTATTGAGCGAATATTAAAAAGTGTTTTTGAAAAGTTAAAACTAGTTAGAAATTATAAATAATATTTAATATCTTATATTGTGAAAGATGAAAAAGTAAATCTTCTGACTTAAAATAAAAATATGTCATCAGATTTATAATGTCATGAAGCTTATAGCCTGTGTTTGCTTATGATTATCTCTTTATAAGATAATTTAGTGATCAAAACTTAACCTTCGCTGATAGGTCTGTAATAGATACTGTCTTACGTCTTTAAATCTCAGGGCCCTTACACAAGTAAGTAAGTGGTAAACCAGTCATTAGTAGATCTGGAGTGTAAATATAGACTGACTTGCACGCTGCAGCTATAGGCCAGATCTTATTACAATTAAAGTTAGATGTCAGGTTCATTTCTGGGTGAGTTTGACGTTATGGATACAAAGCCACTATTCATAAAAGAATCTGATCTCTTGATCTCAGAAGTTAACAATAGGGTAAAACCTTATAAGTATTTAGTAAAAATAGTGTGTCAATCACTATAGCTGAAGTGAGCCCTCTATCTAATTCTGATAACTAATAAAAATCCATTTGGGGTTAGTTGATACAGAAAACTGGAGTCAAAGCCAGTTGACTGTAAGACTATACACTGATGGTAACCCGTATATGTAGGTGTAAGTAATGATATTGCATGCTGTTCATTCATATGAGACCTAAGAAGAAAGGCAGGTTAGACATTGCAGTTCTTTCTCAATCTTTATCTTTGAAGTAACATACCGTAAAAAAAAAAAAATAATTTAATGATCAAATAAATGATCAATATTATGTATATTTCAATTTTTTAATATTATCTCAAAAATTTATTATATTTTCTGGTCTACCAAATTAAATAAAAATAAGATATATTGTAAATTTACATCATATAAACTAAAAATCTCAAAATTGATTAGAAAGGCGATTTCTCCCTTTTTAACTAATGTAAGTCTATATATATCTTTATTAAAAAAATCATATAATAACCTATTTTTTAATTTTAATTACTCATATATATTATATTTCTATAATATTTTTCAGTAATATAGTTTTAGTTACTGATTAAAAATAAATTTATTAAAATATCCTATTTCTATTTTTTAATTTTATTACTAATTTTCTTATTATTAACCTTTATCCAGTGTTGTTATAGGATATTGATAGGACACTGATAGGACACTGATAGGACATAGATAGGACAGATAGGACCTTTGAGACATAGTGTGAGACAGGTTGGGATATATAGCTGAGATATATAGCTGGGACAACAAATCTCTGGGACATCATAAATGTATATCACTGCCTTTACCTATAAGAATAAAAATATGAATAATTAAAATTATTTAATCTAATTCTAACTAAACCTAAACATCTAACTTATATTAAGCAAATTCTATTATTTTATAATTTGATTAATATTATTACATACAGATTTGTTCATCTGTGATCTTTATTTTTCAAATATTACAGATATTAAAAGGCTTTTATGACATTATTTATAAGGCTAAAAAATCTTATGCTTAATATTAGTATACCTGTAGAGGGTAAGCTGATTATTTAAATTCAAAATTTTTAAGATGTTTCTTATTTCTAATGTAATTTTTAATATTAAATAATATATCACATAATGAAGTAACTTGATCAACTTTATCATGTATTTATTTATTGATTAATTTAAGTTTTTATGTACTTTATATTTCAGTAGTAAATTTTTTATATATTTAAGATATTGATTATAATTTTTTATTAATGTAAAGTAATATTAAACAAATACTTTACTGCTATTGAATATTATTAATTAACTGATTCTATTAAAGTTTAAATATGGCTTCATAAAAAGAATTTCTATATATAGAAATTACAATGAAATTTCTCAAATTTTTTGCTTAACTTTCCTTTAAGCTTTTTCTAAAGGTTTAAATCAGTATGAAAAATACATAATATGTGTTGAATATTAGAATAAATCTTCTTGATTAATCAAATCATAAAAGGATTTGAATCAGTAAAAATAACTCTAGGTGAAATGTCTATTTTAGTAAATATAATATCAAATATCTATTGATAAATATCTAATATTTCATCATTTAATAATAGTATATATCACGATTTTAAACTTATAATTATTATCAATAACAGTTATGATGTAAAGCATTATTTGAAAACAGTTAATATTATAGATAGTATTAACAATTATAATATTATTGTATTTTTCATATAATTTTCTTTATGAGGGTAACATCTATAAGAGGAAGCTTAGCTTTCTTGTGATAAAGTCTAACTGAAGCTTTACAATCTAAAGTAGGTCAGAATCCTTCTAAAGTTATATCTCTATATATTCACGTAGTTAGACGCATACTTTTAGTATACTTATATTTAAATGTGACTATATAAAGAATTTCTTTATATAGTTAATCCTTATAAAAATCCTATAAATTGTGATTATATAGAGGCTTTAATATATCATTGCAAAATAAAATTAACAATAAATTTTATTATTGATTTAAAATATAAAAATTTATTTATATTATTAACACAAAATACTACATATTAGTTGATATAAAAAAATTTATAATATCTTTTTGTGTTTTACTTTCAATGAATTTTCACTACATAATTCTCTTATATTTTCTAAAAATTTTCATTTCTTTCATATAAAATTCCTTACTTTCCTGCTCTTTAAAATATTGCATCAATATTTTGAGACTATTAAGATCTTCTTATATTGATATTACTGAATGTTCTTTATCAGATTCATTATCATTTAATTTAATTCTCTCGTATTCTTCATTTAAAATTAATCATATAATTTCAATATCAGTCAATGATTTTTCTATTGAAACTGTTAAATCTATAATCTCTAAATACTAATTCATTTCTTCTAAAAACTTATTTGAAATAGTTTCAATAGATGAAACTTGTTGTAAAAGAAATTCAATTTCCTCTTGATTTTTTTGACTTACCCTTTTTTGTACAACTAAAGCTTATTAGATATTATTATCATTATTAATAGTTGGTAAAATTCCTGTTTTTCATCAACAATTAATAATTATTTTTACTTTTATTGAGTTTCAAGCCTGTGCAACATATTTCATAGCTTTTTTAACATTAATTTTATTGTTGTATTTAATTTTAGAATTATTAAAATATATGTAATATATAAATAAAATAAAATAAAAATCATGACAATATAAATACCTTTTCAAATCTATATTTGCTTCAAACTGATAAATTATATGTTGTATATAATGTTGCTTATAGATTACCTTAAAACTTTTGATAATACCTACGTTTATAGGTTGCAGATGAGCTGTTGTATTAAATGGAAGAAAATGCACTCTAATATGTGATAAATTCAAGTTATCATTTTGTTCAGTATTATGCTCATCAGGATTAAAATAAGATGATGCATTATCTATAAGTAATAAATATTTCAATTTTATACTTGGAATTCACTATTAATATATTTAAGTCATTTACCAAAATATTACTTTGCATCCAAGTTTTTAAATTAGCATAATAAGTATAAGGAAGAGAATTTCTGTTAACTCAGTAAAGACATCTAGGATTCTTTGAAGAACTAATTACAAGTGATTTGGGATCTTTGCAATAGAAAGGGAGGAAACTCCAAAAAAATTAAAATTTTAGTTTATAAGCCAAAAATGTTCTAAATACTATAATTTGTTCAGATTTATTATTAACTCATTTTTTATTTTTTTTTGAGTTTCCTCCCTTTCTATTGTAAAGGCCTCATTTGAGTTTTTAAGTACTAATAGCATTTGTAGCTAAAAGAACAGTAATACAAGTTTTATCCTAAAAGCAACTTTAAAATTTAATACAAAAAAGAAAATTTTAAAATTTCAGTTAAAAAGATAGTTAATTTGCTTACCAGTTTGGTACCTGAAGTGAAAGTTGATACAAGAGTTTGATTAGATGCCATATGAAAAAATAGGTCTGTTTCATCTGCATTGAATATATTATCAAGCATATAATCTTGCAGAATTGTTTTTAATTTTTCCCTATCACCAATTGATCAAATTGGTCAAATGTTACATGATTTTGCTAATTTTGATCACAGTTTATTTGCAAATTGCAATTTATTGAATTTATTGAATTTATTGAATTTATTGCAAAATTGCAAAAAAAAAATTGATATCTATAACATTTAGGATGTTCAAATTTTTTGCAAAATAGCAAAGTATTGATCTGTAGTTAACGATCTTTACAATAATCTGGTAACTGTTATTACACATTAGTAATAGTAAAATATAGCTCCACATTGTTCTTTGATTAATTCTTTATTTTGTTCCATTATTTTTCGATTTGGTAGAGATTAAGTGATTCTTTCAAAAGAGTTTCTAATGGTTCACTATTTGCTTTACCATGTAAGCAATAGCAATGAATATTATTGTGTTTTTTAAATTTTTCTATACAGCCATTTGAAAAAGATATATTTTTGTGTAGAATGTTAAGCTCCTGTGCAAAAAAGAAAGCCTTTTCTTTAATCATTATTTCTGAAACTGGAATATTATTAGCATTTGCATTTTCAACCCAAAATCCTAATGTCTTTTCAATTTGTGGATATTTAACTTCTCTATGATGAAAAGTCTTGGTACTAGCTGATGTTGAGATTACTGCAAGCCACTTGGCTTTTTTTCCTAAAATTTTGAAGACTGTTGAGCGATCAATATGAAGGCCTTGGTTTTGCTAGTTGAAGTAGTTAGCAATTTGTTGTTGTGTTTTATTTTTATTTTCAGGTTTGTAGCATACACACATATTTGTTGCTTTATATCTTCACTTATTGTGGTACCCGTTTTTTTTGCACTTGGAACAACTGGCATCTTGAGAAAAAAGGTAAGGTAAAATTTCTCAGACGCGTTTATTCATTGCTCATTTATTAATACTGTCAAACAATCTCTTGGTAGGTATTTTGTTAAAAAAATTGAAGAAACCGGTAAATTTATCATGGTTTAATAAATTAAATGTTGTATTTTGTTAAAGAGATTGGAGAAACTGGTAAAATTATCATGGATATTATTGCAACACTCGTTTTGATCACCAAATATTTACAGGTAAAATCACGTGATATGACCATATAGAGGTCAAAAAGGGGGATTGGACGCATAAATTTGGTGTGATTGTGACTATAACCTTATTATGACTATATAGAGGTCGTTTCTTAATTAAAAATTTGGGCGCAAAAATCTTGTTGACTATGTAGAGGTCGTGCTTATATGGGGGGTGACAATAATGAGGTACGACTGGTATTGCATTAACAGCTAAAGCATCTGCGAAACATTCATGTTTCCTGGATTGTTATTTACACAAATCTGATAGACGTATTGTAAAAATCTCTTTTATATATAGGTTGATCTAGATAATCATGTTTAAGTAAAGTATAGATAGATTCTGAGTCCATTCGATCTTGAATTGCATACTTTTTGACATTTGCTAGTATTTCAGATGTTAATTTACGAAACTGTGATACTATTTCACAAATTATTGAAATAAGTGAATGATTATATTCATTATTAAAAGAGTTGTTCTTTATAATGCACATGTTTTTAATAAATAACATTTAGCTTTCTTCATAGGTAGCCCTTCGCATAACACCTTCAACTTTCTCACTAGTTCTGATCTTATTGTTAAAGCCTTCTTTTAATGCAAACCTACTATCCATTCGTTCCAACTGGTAAAGGTTAGCCCAGAGATCTATTCCAAAGAATCTGTGAGCTCATTTGATTCGTCATCATCATCATCATTGGCATCGTCATTGTATAAAGTACCATTAAACAAATTTGGTTCATAACCCTATTAAGAAACACAATACTATCTGATTAGAGACGACATTTCAACAAAATAGTGATATAAGGAAGAAGGAAATGTACCACATGACGCGATAAAGCCAAAGCATAATTGTCATCATAAGGAATATTTTCGGGGTTGTGGTTGTCATCATAAGAATCATTAGAAAAAGTATTAAAATCAGACATTTTATAAAGAAAAGAAAGAGAGGAGCGAAGAGGAAAGAGGAAAATAAACAAAAGATATGACAGCCTCAAAATGTAACAATCGTGT
The DNA here is from genome assembly GCA_910592005.1 of Funneliformis mosseae. Taxonomy (NCBI): domain Eukaryota; kingdom Fungi; phylum Glomeromycota; class Glomeromycetes; order Glomerales; family Glomeraceae; genus Funneliformis; species Funneliformis mosseae. The sequence goes on along the minus strand of CAJVPP010003221.1, from coordinate 678 downwards.
TATTTCGGAACAACAAAATTTAACACTTTATTATATTACGTGTTTTCTGATTAAAATACATTGTTTATTACGTGATCATAAATACGGGTTTGAACACCCCGTGTAAACTTTGATATTTTCTAAATTTATTAATTGAAAAATAAAAAAAAAAATAAACAAAAAACTTTTAAAAATAATTAAAATAAACCAAAATAATTGTTACACCTCGAAGTGATATAAAATAAAAAAAAAAGAGAAAAAAATTTAAATGATAATGATTCAACACAAGCGCAAACATAAAGGAAAAAGAAGAAGCACGATTTCTACACCCTGATCTCATTGCTTATACTAAGGGAGTTCTCAAGCACTTAACTCAATGGATCGGAAATAAAATTTAATTAATCAGCTACTAATTGATATTATATGAAATGTGTACGATTTATAAAAAGTTATAAATCGAAAATTTTCAGATTTATTAAATTCAGTCTTAACAATAGTTACGGCAATGTATTTAATATTAATTTTTTTATTTATTTTTATTTTTAATTTATTTTTTTAAAAAAATAAAGTATAATTCTTCAAATAAAATTTCCATTCCGAGATGACATCATAATCAGAAGTTTTAAAAAAAGAACTCGTGATTGTCACCGTTTCCATGAATTTCCATGCAATGATCATCAGCCAATAGTTTTTGTTTAT
>CAJVPP010003220.1:0-12243 GCA_910592005.1 Funneliformis mosseae | reverse complement strand
AAATGGGTAAGTTTTCCTTTTCTCTTTTTCGGAGATGGTAAAGGTCTTTAACATAAGGAAGATACCTCCGCAGACCTTATTAAACAAACGAAATTTAAGCAAAGCCAAGTCCATCTAAATGACCTGATACTCAATATCTGGGATTAAAATTCATTTCTTTAGGGCAGGGGAATAAGGCGCTAGGTCAAATACCCTTATTCAGATGTTATTTGATACAATAGCTTGATATATTAGATAATTTAAAGGGAACACAAACTATGTAACAAAATAAAATTGCTAAATTCAAATTACATATTATAAACGACATTTGTTAAAGTATTCAAAGTGAAATTTTATTTTCCACATGCCACACTCCAATGTGCGAAACTTTATGATTAGGGTTGTAACGTAAAAGCGCTTCGAGTTGGGAAGGTTCTGAACGACTTCTTGAGTCTCTGAAGTGCCCACCAGCCATATTGGAAATTATAGTTTTATTTAAACGTGTATGCATGCACATATTATCAAAATTTTCATTTTGCCAATCCTATAATGGACATTTATAATAATCCATCTCTCAATATTTTTATTATTAAGATTATCATCATAGGATAAACGGTTAAAACAATACAATAATTTTTCATTACCATTGATTACAATACCTGATGCACTAGTTTACATCTGTAATTACCTAAGGAACAATTTCAATACCTCTTCAAATAACGATTGACTTATTTCAATAGCAAATCAAAATTTTAATATGCTCTGTAATGTATTCAGGAATTAGTTGTCCAAATGAAGTATAATGACAGAAGAGAGCACAATGATCTAAAGGTACAATACATTGTATCAAATTCATCAATTAACAAAATATAGGCTTTCAAAAGACTCCAAGTTTGTAAAGAATTGTACAATCCAGTATTTCTTCAGCAACTGGTTAATAAAATTTTCAACTTTAAAATTCGAAAGATTTTCCTGAAGCTCGTGCACCGTGTAGCATTACAAAAGAACCAGTGTTTGGTTCCATTCAGCAGGAATCGCACCATCTTTTGAAACCTGAGAAATGTGAGAACAAAGAACTCCAAAATAAAAGTTAGAATCAAATTCGACTTCCATTTCGGCTTCCATTTCCTTGCTTTCCTTACAAATTTGATAGTACATAACAAGAGATTATTGATAATGAAACGCACTAGTTAAATTGTAAAAAGTATAAAAATTTAATATATGAACAGGTGAAAATTTTTCGTTAAGTTCAACCTCACCCATTTACCACTTCATCTCACACTTCACCGTTAGCTCCCCTTTAACAAAAGTTTCTTATATAAATTCGGTGGACCATTTTGTAAAATTTGGCAATTTCACATGACGATGTGCCATTTGTCACGTGACAAGCCATTCATTAAGCATGTTATTTGTGTCTGTAACGAATTTATGCATTCCTTAATTTATCAAGTTGCCATATTAAAACTCTAAATTTTACGTTTGTGTAGTAAAGAAATGGAACATTAATTATCGATCATTTGTCATATCAAGTTAATTTATGGTTTAAATTCGAAAAAAACGAATGTGAGAAAGGTGTGTAAGTGTCGTTCAATTAGGATTAGATCAACAATGTCTCAACATATGCTTATTCGTATACGAATAATTGGATCGAATTTTAATTTGCTGTAACGATTATGGAAAGAAAACACGAGCAAATCGCAAGTAGGCACTTGTAATTACCTTTTCCATTTTTTTTTTTTAATAATTCGCTTCGGTTTTGTTTATCATTAGACATCATTATTCATAACCTTAATTTCACGTACAATTAGGAAAATTATTGTCACAACTACTTTTATTCATATGATAATAATATATATAATGTAACTCAAATTTTTGGGATAGAAAATTTGCCGAAATTTATATACAACAAGGCAAACATAATAAATGAACGTTATGGGCGATATAATTGCGCCACATTTTAAAAAATTCCCATTATTCTTCTTATGTATCATTATATCATTGAGCAACAAAGAATATTATGATTGGACGATTCTTGACTCGGGCCGCTGGGGACAAAGAAACATTGAACGCTGTTATAATTTTTTGCTCTATTTGTATCTTTTCATTATCGACTGGTAAGTATTCGATCTACAAGGAAATTTCCAAAATTGTTCATGAATGAAATTATAAAAATAGCTGTAAAACAATACAGTCCTTTTTACTTTGTAACCAAATTTAATTACCAAACAAACAATTAAAACTCCACAATTTGTTTCCCCATTTTTTTTTCCGTCTATTTCTATAAATTCAAATATTTTTTTCTCTCTTTTCTCTGAATTTTTAGTTTATTAAATAAAGCCAATGGAATTAGACAAAATATTGGTTAGAGATATTGGTAGACTATATGAAGATTCAGACGATTGCAATGTTCAAATTCAAGTTGGACATGGGTCAAATGTTCGTACTTTTAAGGCTCACTCTGTTATCCTGAGAGCAAGGTCCTCATATTTTCGTGCTGCTCTGTCATCTAATTGGGCTAGAAAAGATGGGGATTATATGATTCTTCATCAACCAAATATATCTCCAGTCGTTTTCGAAATTATTCTCAAGTAAGTTTAAACCATTCACACGTTAAAGATAGGATGAGATTTTTTAAGCTTTAAATTTACCCTTTCGTTTTTAATTTTAGATATATTTATACTGGTACGATTGTTATGGATGATATGAATATTAGAGTGAATTATACATGTCTTCTAGCGGCCGCTGATGAATTGGCCATCATAGAATTAATTGATCATATTCAAGATCATATAATTAAGAATGATGCTGCATTATTAAGAAGGAAGCTTGTTGAATTTCTTACAATGACGGCAAAACATGAAGCATGTAATAAACTTCATAAATATTGTGAAGGAATCATTTGTGATGATCCTGTCAGATTCTTCTCTTTGGAAGAATTTGGTTTTTTGGATAAATCTAATTTAATCGATATATTAAAAAAAGAATTATTCAATATCAAAGAAATTGAAATTTGGAATAATGTAGTTAAATGGGGAATGGCTCAACATCAGAAATTTCCATCAAATATCTCAAAATGGCAACCTTTAGATTTTATAATGTTAAGAGACACATTACAAGATTGTATTCCACATATCAGATTTTTTAATATTTCAGGACCGGATTATTATAATAAAGTTCGACCTTTTAAAAAAATCCTACCAAAGGAATTAAGGGAGGATTTAGAACAATTTTATATTGCTCATCAAATTTCTTCAAGATCAATCGTTTTACCACCACGTGGAAAAGGGGGAATCGATACAACGATAATCACTCCAACTTACGCAGCAGTTCTTGCGTCTTGGATTGATAAGAAAAATGAATCATATCAATTTCATGATATTCCCTATAAATTTAATTTACTTATTCGTGGAAGTCGTGATGGGTTAAATGATTATCGTGAATTTCTAAAGCGTTGTAGTAATAAAGGTCCAACTTTAGTGATAATTAAAGTCAAAGGATCTAAACGTTTGTTAGGTGGATATAATCCTGTTAGATGGTGTGCAAGTGATGGCTATTTATCGTCTAATGATAGTTTTATATTCTCTTTTGATGATAATGAACATATGACGAAACCTATTCTTTCTCGTGTCAAAATTCCTGATCGAGCTATCTTTAATATAGAAGATGAATATTTGGGTTTTGGAAGTGATTTAGAATGGTTTGCTGGAATTTGTGAACAAAATGATTATCAACAAAAAATTTATAATGGAGTTGAATTTATCATGGATGATTATGAAGTGTTTCAAGTCGTTAAATATTAATAATTTTAATGTATACGGTTAAGGGATTTTTTTTTTTTTTTTCCTTTTAAGAATATGTGATATGACATTAGTATATAATTTTACATAATTTTTCCCTTTAGATTAATAGATTTTTATTACCATATGTTAATACTTTTTTATGTTTATAATTTTTTTTTTAATCCACTTTTTCATCTTTTTAAATTTGTAAATTTTTCACTGTTTATAGTTTATATAGATTATCACTTTTAAAGAATTTTTTTTCTTTCCTGTTATATTATTAATTCTTTGAAAAATTAGTTTTATGATTTAATAAGCATTCTTTTGTAAATACATGTTAAGATATCAAATAAGTTTATGTATAAGAAACTTATGATTATATATTTAAAAAATTCAATGCATGGATGGCGATGAATTTTTAAGAAAACATGGTTATAACTTAGCATAATCAATTCAATTCAATTAATTTAAAAACAAAAAAAAAAAAAATTGGGTTGGAAAACAAAATAAATTTTAATCGCGAGACATTTTAAAATAGAAATTTTTTTATTTTTATTTCCTATTGAAAGGAACAAAAATTACCAATAAATCAAGTAACTTGTTGCTAGAGAAGATTATTCATAACTTTGACCCTCCAATCGACTAATTAATAAATTTCCAATTGAAATGGTCGATCACTCGAAATTGATTAATATGAACGTTTCGCGATTCAATTTCCTAAATGAATATTGAATTCTACCCAAAATTGGGCGGTCCAAAAAAGCGAAATTTTTTTAAATACCACGTTCCAATTTATAAAACCTGTTATTGGTATAAATAAAATCGCTTACAAAATCATGTAGATCCCCAAAAAAGTTTCGAAGGTAAAATTTAATTTTCCTTTTTAGGAACAGGAGAAATCAATATTCGTTATAGTGGTTTAGAACGAATTTCAGATTTTTTTTTTTTTTTTTTTTTGCAGAAAAACACCAGTGGTTCGTTTATAAAATACAAAAATGAATAGAGCAATGCTTATGGTATGTAATTTTACATGTTTAATCGATCATATATATCTCTCTATAAAAAAAATTAACTCGTTAAAAAAATAAAAATTTAAAGCGACGAAAAGACTTTATATTTACTGAAGCTGTTGCCAGGGATGCATTTCCTAATTTTGATCTCAAATCGTGGATATCGAAAATGTTATCCCATGAACAAAATAGGGCAAATGCTTTAGAAGAATTGAACATGGCTTGGAAATTCATGTTTCCTAATGATAATGTGGTTTATGTAAGTTTAACCGCGCTTAACTTTGTAAGTTATTATTATTATTATTATTATTATTAACGTGTATTAATGATGAAAAAATTCAGTTTCCAGAGTTTGCCCGAAGTCAAGTTTTTGTGGCAATGGATGATTATAAGGAATGCGTTGATTTAGATGATGAGCCAATGTATATGAGAATATTTCTTGCTTTTCATAATCAGATCATTGAATATGAAAATGTATCACGAAAGGTATTAAAACGTAGGCATAAGGAAATTATGGTTAGATATTTATCCCCCCTTTTTTTAATTATATCTTATTATATCTTTCTTTTTTTTTTAATAAAGTTTTTCCCTATATTACACATTTCTCATCCAAATTACAAGGATGAACAAGATAGCATAATAATAAGAAAAGGACAAGAATTACTAGAAGTAATCAATAAAGGGAGACTAGTGTTGGATGAAAATTGCAAACGAGACAAAATAATTAAAAAAATAATTATAGAAGAGATTATTGTAGGTAATGTTGTTAAAAGAACAATACACTTATTTAATATTGGTAATAATGATGCTTTCTGATTATTATTATTATTATTAGACGAAACCAAAAAAAGTACAAAATTTGATTTTTACATTAGAGTTCGCAAATAATGAAATACCTTATATTGATCTTGCTACGTGGGCCGTACAAATGCATTCTGATGATAAAACAATTCGTGATTTTGCACATGATATTCTAGATGAAGCCTTCGATTTAAGATTTTCGGATTCAATTGAAAATTTTAAAGCGAGTATTAATTTTAAGAGAGCGAAGCTTGAATATATATATATATATTTTTTTGAAATTATATTTATTTATTTATTTATTTAATTTTAATTAATAGACTTTTGGTCGTATAGTGTCCGGTTTGGAAGATTATGAAACGATTGTACCAAAATACGAAAGAAATTTACCATTGAAAACATTTCGTAAAATTATTGACAGCTACCATGCTAGAAGGTGAACTAAAGTAAGGAAATTGCATATATATTCTTATTAAATTACTTTTATTTAAAATTCCTCACACATATTTTACACCTATAGACAAAAAAAATTATGTCAAATTTGAAAGGTCACTATATCCCTTTAAATCATACATTATTTCTCGTGTTCCCCCCTTTTTATTTTAGTAATGATTTCTTTCTATATCATTTTCCGAGCATAACCTAAAAAAGGAAGATATTTCAAAAGTTATTGATGGTTGTTCTTTCAGATGCATAGTCTATCCTAATTTGTTGCATTTGCTTACATTTCAAACAGTATCTCTATAGTGAAATAAATGAAAACGAAATAATTGTTTATCCCTGTGAATAATTTTTTTAATTGATTAGTTTCAATTAGTATTAGTTTCGGCCAAAAGTGCTTCCGACATTATCTAGATAAAGGCATATTACCTTGTGTTACCTTTGAAAAGGGTTTTTTCATTTAGCTTTAATGTAGATCATTTTAGGAATTTCCGATTGGTTCAAGGATGATTTATTTTTGTAGATCTTAATAATATATAACTAAACAAGATTCTCTTGTTTGTAAACTAGAAGAAAAAGATTTCAGAAAAAAAAAAAAAAAAAAAATGCCATTTGGTAAGTACTTGATTAAAGTTTCTTTTCAAATGCATAAGCACGCAGTAATTATATTAATTTCATTTTTTTCTCTTGTCCTATCCTTCTTTGATGATTATAGTACAACTAATAACAAAATTGTCGAATAAAAGGAAAAGTTCAACAAAATCAAAGTATAGTTTGATTTGCATGACAGATTGTTTAGAAGTAGTATTTCAATACTTGGTAGAAGATCAAGGAACACTCCATTCATGCATTTTAGTAAATCGTACTTGGTGTCGACTTGCGATTCCAATCTTATGGAGTGATCCATTTAAAAATATGAGGAGGAAAGATTCAATTCGAACTTACATCTCATGCTTGGAAAATTCGGAGAAATCATTATTAATTAAAGAATCCATTCAAATTCCGGATTGTAACTCCAAAGCATTATTTGATTATCCGAAATACTTGCAAATCTTTAAATGTAATCATTTTTCTCAAATACTTGAAAATTATGTCAACACAATTGAAACCCAATTGGATTTAGGAAAGGTTTATATGATTATAGCGAGCATTATAATGGATATGATATTCAAAAGGTCGAAAGGATTAAGAATATTTAAATACGAACATAATCATGCCCCAAGTCAAAAGATCATTTATACCTTGGATCATTTATTATTCTCTTTTAACAATACTTTAAATAGCGCGGGAGGGAACAGAAGTATTGCCCCTTATATCCCCCTAAGTAAACTTACAAGTTTAACATTCTTAGCATATATTGTTAATGAAGAAAACTATGCTAAAATATGGTCAAATTTTTTCAATACGCTTGCGAAACTAGCGATTAACATTCAAGAGATAATCATTAATTTCCCTACACATGATGAAAATGATTCTTTTAAAGAAGTTTTCCCCGCAATATCAAACCTAATCAAATCGCAAATCAGTTTAAAAAGCTTGGAAATGAATCGAATTGACTGTTCAACGATAGATCAAGAAATTATTGACGCACTTACGACGACTCAAGCGAATTCCCTGAGAAATTTTAAAATTAACGGAGAGATCAAATTTACTTCCTTAATCCAATTATTAGAAAATTGTAAAAATTTGAAATCGATTAGCATGCATAAATTGAGCAGATGTGAAGATAAATCAAGAAATGACGAGAAATTGGTTAATTTATCGATACCATCACTTGAAAAGTTTTATCATTGGAATCCCCTTTTACAATTTCAATATCAGACGAATAATGCTGATGAAGAGATTATTTTGATCTTTAAGATGGCTTCAATGAGTTTAAAGAAATTCGCTTGCAGTTTCTTCAACCGAGATATTTTTAGCGCGATAAATAAATATTGTGTCAATATAACTCATTTATGTTTATTCATTACATCGGATTCACTTGAAAGGACCGCCAGTGTATTACCCTTTATGAATACTTTATCTTATTTATATTTAGAATCCCCCAAAGTTGATATTATCTTATTTAGATCCAACATGTTACAATTATTGGGTTCTTCCATACCCGAAACTTTAAATCATTTATGTTTAAATTTATTTATTTCTTTGAGATTTTTAAGAGATTTTTTGATTTGTTGTAATACTAAATTAAGTACTTTGGAATTATATGGTGTTGCAGACGCCACTTATAAATTCGCTGCTTATATAAGTGATTATTATGACAGGAATGATCAGTTGAGATTATTGAAATTGGACAGGAATCTCTTTTTGAAATTTAACTCGTTTCTTGGTCATCTTCACCAGAAGAAAGTTGGTTATGAAGTAGTTGAAAGTCGTAAACCAACTTTGTTTGATGAAAATTGACGATTGATAAAGAACACGCGAGAAAATCAGAAATATATATATATATTTATATAGAAATAAAAAAGTAATTTTATTTAAATTGATAGATTTAGAAATGTGTTTTTCCAATTTTTTCCAACTACATATAATTTCTTTTTGATTTACACACAGCGGTTGACATCGACAAATTCACGTGTTTCATCGCGAGCCTTATCAATAGGCGCAGTTGCCGTGCCAACTAAGAGGATGGATGGTAAACAATTATTAAATACAACGCCTTATGAACAAATAAATTTTATATACTGTATATACTATATACTATACTGACCTATAGTTTCCTTCGGAGGCTATTAATAATTTAAAGAAACGAACAAAAAAATTTATTACATTAACTATTAAAAAATAACTAAATAAATGTATACGAACCTGGTCGGGAGCAAATGGGTGAGGTCGAGTTGGAACCATCTTACGGGTTTTTTCGAATTCCGCGGCAAGATTCTGCAACTCTTCACTTCCGATCTTTTGTGTGAGTAAAGGGAATTGATTCTGTTCCTCATCGGTGGAATGCTCATCAAATTCCTATTTATTAGGGGAAAAAATTTTTTTTCAATGCTCGGCCCTTCACCCCTTCAAGTCAAAAAGGATGATTACCTTCATAATTTTAGACATGAGATCTGTGTATCCTTCATCATGAAGTTTCATCGTGTCTAACTTGTAAGCGTCCTTTTTAATCTGAAGATGTTCTTCACGATTATGGTCCGCGAACTTTTTTCCATCATCCATGTGCTTCTCAACGAGCGGGTATAAAACAATCTCTTCCGTTGCAGAATGAAGAGAGACTATTTCCATGAATAATAAGGATTCATTCAGATGAATAATAAACGAAATTTTATTTTATTTTATTGTTTTTTGACTTACTCTCGCGAATTAAAGTGTTTGCGATTTTTTGACGTTCATTGTCATCTTTTTCATCATTAAAACGTTTCCACAAAGTCTTGATAATGCTATGATCTTCAATTGCTATTTCAATTATATTTTTTGTCTTAAAAAAAAAAAAAAAAAAATGAATATTTTTTATAATGCCATAGATATGCATCAATTTTAAGTTGAAAACTTGCCATGGTTGGTGGATTAATAATATGAGAGAAAGCAGCAGCGGCAATAGGAACGGTTCTGTCTGTGTAAAATCTTTTGTTAATAAAGCAAGTGGGATACTTTGAACGTGATTTGACAATCGAGAAAAAAGATCGCATTTTATCCTTTTTTTCATTCTTGGATAGGCACTTATAAAAGAAATCCGTGCTAAAAAATTTCGTCGTCTTTATCATTTTTACATCATAAAATTATCATCTTTATATCATACTTCAATGAGATAAAAAATTCAACATGTCTTTACGCCAGCATTATGGCTAATCGCGATAAGCTTTGATACCGAAGTCTGTCATGACATATAGTAGATATTTTTAGGGTCAAAAAAAATCTCGTTACATAAGGTAATTATTTTATTCCCCGAGTAGACTTTATAACAAAAACGCAAAAGTGACGATTACTTTTTCATAGGTTATATATAAAAATTATCATTCACACAATATGTTTGTTGTCATACTGAACAAACGCTCATAATGTTGGGATCCATTTTTTTAATTTTTATAATCCAATTAATTATCAACATTTTCAACAAATTACGTATTTTATTATAAAAAAAAAAAAAAATTAAATTATATAATTATATTGTAAATGATGTCACATTATTCACCAATTTTTTTTGTAAAAGAGATTTTTTAATTAATCTCGAACTTTTTATTTCTTGAGAAAATTCACAGGATAATCATAATTTAAGTCAAACTAAAAATTAGGCGAAGCCTAAATATGGTTGGATTATAATTTAAAGTAAATTGGCAATGTTTAAATTTGAATAACTCGGTAAGTACCAGCCTAATGCTTACGAAACTTGGCATACAACATAAGTAGGGCTAGCATATATATGGGAAATTTCGGTCACGTGTGCGTTGTTCGCTCACGTGATGATTAACCAAAAATTCCTTTTTGCGATTATACAGTATATTTAATTCGTTTTATTCTCCTATATTTAAAAAAAAATATAATACATTAAAATATTAAAAGAATTGCCTACTTATATATTAAAGAGTAAATTTATTCATCGCATCGCCTTAGGCAAAATTATATAATGCCGGCCAAAATTAAAACATGTGATATTTAACGCAGGACGTGAAGAATAAATTTTTTAACTAAAAATTTCTGAATATACAGTATCAGGTATATGAAAAATGAAGAAGGGGTGTGTGACACTGTGACAAAAGAGAGGCGCATATGCCATGAATAAATTATTTTTATTTATATCCTTTTATCTTAAAATAATAAAAGATGATAAGATAATCTCAAATATAAAAAAATATATATATTAAATATTCAAATTATTATTGAAAATCCTTAAATTTTTAAATATTTAACTTTTTTATACTTTAATTATATAATTTTTTATAAAAAGTAATCAGTAAAAAAATTAATTATTTAAATTAATTAAAATTTATTTTATTAAACTATTTAACTAATCTAAATAAAATTAGTTTAAATAACTATATAATTAAAATTAACAAAAATTTTGATATTTTATTTTATTAACCATTTCTTATATATTAATATTCTATTTTTAAATTAATATGTTTAAATTTTAAAATTACTCTTTTATTATTATTTAATTTTAAAAATTATAATTTAAAATAAATTATTAAAACTTATTTAAATTTAATAAAATTAATTTATATTATAATTTACTAATAAAATAAATATTAAAAAGAATTTTATAATTTATCATCATAGCATTTTATTATTACTCTTAATATCACATGATAAATAGATTTATATATAATTAATTCTTTATTCAATATTTTTGTTTAAATATATTTATTATATAAGTTATTTATTAATATAATACATTCTATTAATATAATTTAATTAATTATTGCTAAATATTATAGTACTAAATTCATAGAAGGACTTTCATATGATTGGCCAATTATGTTACATAAATTTTGTAGTTGATATTATAAATATTTATACATGTTACGTGATATATTATACAATTATATAATTTAACTATTGCATTTAAACTATTTATCATTTACATGTATAATAAATTAAAGTATTAAGAATAAGATCTTTGTTACAAAAATTAGTTTAATTTATTGATTTATATAATAGTCTTAATTTTTATAAAAAAAAAAAAAAAAAAAAAATGTAAAAATTTGTTATTTTTATTGTAATTAAAATATTTCTTTAAATAAAATTGTCCTTTTAAACAATCTATTGCTATTAAAATTTATAATGCTATATATTCTATAGGTTCACTTTCATCATTATTATCACATAGGGTATTATTTTCCAGATCTTTAACTTCAGTTTGCTATTCTTCAAAATGATGTAAACGTTCTAATAAAGACAGAATATGTTCATCAATACTGACTTGTAAGAATAAGAGGTAATACATGTTGTCACTGTGGAATTCTTCAACTCAAGGTGGTCACGTTATCAAGTCTCTACTTGAAATTTCTTAACTACAGCTTACTGCGGTTAAGACGTTAGGATCTGCCTAACTCTTAACTTTACCAAGTTTACGCGTTGAACTTAAATGAATTTATCAAATATGAAGACTTGAAAGACGGGATTATGAACAATTTTAATTAAAGAATTCAAATGATGAACTCAATTACAAATAATGTGTAGGATCACATCAGACTATATGAAAACACGAAAAGGCAGAAAGATATAAGTTTTAAATTGATTCCTTTATTAATATTGAAACTCGTATTCACAAAAGAGTTTACAAATCT
>CAJVPP010003219.1:0-12251 GCA_910592005.1 Funneliformis mosseae | reverse complement strand
ATCATTATTCTCATATATAGTAAGTTATATTTATTAAATTTATTATGTATTATGACAAATATAACTGATATATTTTACTATTTTTATATAATAGTTTAATGTTGCAATATATAGAGGTATGTAACTGTATAGAAGATTTACGTATGGATATTCTGCAGGCAATTTATTTTATTATTCAAGTATGAAATGAATTAGTATTAAAGTAATTCATAATGCTAGCGGTATACAAAAATTCTTTCTGATATAAATGTAGATTTGGAAGGTATTTTAGAAGAGATACACTAAAATGAAAACTTAATGTTAAATGATATTACAGACATATTTTAAGCTTTTAATCTTTCTCATCCAATACAGGTAAAAGAATTTTTTAACATAACTGAAGAAAATATTGTCTACAAAGTTTTTAAATATAATGAAATTATTGAAGAACTTACATATCTCTTTAAGGATACTGATAAAAAAGATATGGATATAAAAAAAATAGATAATAGTGATAAAATTTCTATTCTTAATTATAGCATTACAATTGTTAGCTTAGAAACTGTACATATTTTTCAACTTTAACAAGATAATACAGAGGAATATTTAAACCTGGTAAAAAAAAGCAAAAAGTTTTTTAAGATCTAAAAAATAAGTTTAATGCAACAAACAGATATTAACATATTTTTTGATAAATAATTCTGTTTTCAGAATAAAAATGTTATAAATATTCCTAAATAAATGTAATAAAAACTAGTATAATGAAAATCTAATTTTCTATTGGCTATTCTTTAAGTGTACATTCTCCCTAAGTGCATATATATAGCTGAATCCTAGGTGTGTGCACTTATAGAGGTGTGATTGTATTAACAAATTTGTATACTGCTCAGTATTTCTGATAAGCTACTTATTTAAACTTCATATTATCATACTTCAGTTTTATTGGAAATAATTGATTTTTTAGTTTACTTCATTATTCTTTAGTTACATTATAACAATCAATCATATTTTTTAAAGATTGTTTACACTTTTTTTAATAGAAGTCTAGCTTTTATTTTTAAGATTATTAAATAATTAGCCAATTTTTTTTTTTAATATACTAAATAAATAGTTTAACATACTTTTATATTCATCTTAAAAGAATATAAATTTGTTTCATTAGGTATTACTATTTATTATACAAAATTTACTTATTGTTTTCTTATTTCAATTTCTAAGAAAAGAATATAATATTAAATAAAAAACTAAATTGAAAAATTTATTATACAAAATAATACAATAATATTTATTATGGTAAAACAAAAATCTATCATCTTCTTAATATATCAGCTAATATCAATTAATATTACATCTAATCAATTCATTTAATCAAGATATTTTATAGTCACAATCAATTTTAATTGGTCAATTCAAATTCAGTTAATTATCAACTATTTTTTTTTTTTAGTTTAATTATAGATTATAAACAATCTTTTTTAACCTTACTAATTTATTTTTTTTGCTTTATTTCTTCCACATCACTTCTATGTTATCACAAAGTATTTTAAGCAAACTGTGTTATGTTAAGAAGTTATACGCAGTGAAATATAAATGATTTTCTGGCAGAAAAATTTTGAAAAAAAAATTATACCAAAAGCTAGTATGAAAAGTGTTAGTACTTAAATATAAATTAAAGATTAATCAGTATAGGAAAAGCATCCAGTTATGTGAATATCTTGTTTTACATCTGTGTAAGGCATATCTATCTTGCTTATGATTAATGTCTGCTGATTCTGATATAGGAATCGGCTATGTATCTTTTTTATATAAGAATCTTTATTCATGCTTTGATTTTTTTTTATATTATAGAATCTTGAAATAATAGTAGACATGATTGCAATAAAAGTAATAATCAATACGCTTATCAAATCCAAAAAAGCAACATCAATGAGAAATCAGGATAATTAGGATTGAGTGCAAGATGAGCAGATAGAAAATTTCTATAATTTTTCTTAAGTGTATTTCCAGTTTAATTCTATCTATAACAATAAATTGATATCAATAACCAATTATATTAGATTGTAGAAATTATATCAATTGGATTTTATAAATGGTGTATACTATGTTTGTGAAAAATAAACTCTTAGTTTAATAATGATTGGATCCCGTTAAAAATCAAGGTATTATCAAATTAATTTAAAGTCAAATTTTATTACAAAAATTGCATATATAAGTAAATTTTACTGTCTATTATAGTATGTGAGGTACTAACCTCTTTTACACTATTTAGTTTTGTATTTAATATGATTATTTGAAAGCAAGAAAATTTATTAGAAAAACTGATTGAAAGACATCAATATTCAAATTTGAAAGTATATTTCTATATATATGTTTATTATGATCTTTTTTACTCATAATATATATTTTTATTTAGCTATTCACCAAATCAAGTTTGTTTTATTGGTTGGATTTTGTTTTAGAACATATTTGTTAAAAAGGGTGGCCAATCACAAAAGCTCAATACATTATGAAATTAGAGAATCTATCTTGGCAATAATATTTTCTGCTCAGCAACATCTTGTAATGCTTACATGTAGGGTTGGGAAATTTGTATGTACTAGGATAAAATTGACAATGTATTTGTACTAATTTTATATTAATATGATGTTCTAACTGTATTATTAACTGTACTAACTGTACTAATTGTACTAATTGTACTAATTGCTGAAGTGATTGTCATTTATAGACCTGATATGGATTCATTTATTTTTGATTTTTTTTTCAGGGAAGAAACCATCATTAATGATTCAAGAAGAAAGATTGACTTCTGTATAAGAACTGAGGGTGACACGAAAGAGTTTTACCACTCGGACAGCAACAATGGTAAAATTCTAAAAGATCGAAGTAAATCTCTTAGAATAACCAAACAAATTTCTTGAGAACAATCTTCCAAACGAAGCTTTAGAAGAAACGTCAATATTTGGATTACAATTTGCACAGATATCACGCATTATATATATGTTTACATCTCTAATTATCACATATGTTGTAGCTTTGGAAGGTCAACTAATTGGAGTTGATTAAGGAATTTATTTTGGAATTGATGGATTAGCTTTTAAGATCAGATTTGTAGTATTGAAGTTAAGAATAGCATTAAAGGTTTTTATTATTTTAAGGTCGAATTCTTTCTTTCAATGATTATAAAATGCTTATCGAAAATTATCTGAGGCCAAGAATTAATTATATTCGAGAAACTTATCTTACACCAAACGACAACCTATAACCAACGAAACCAAGAATTTGTGTGTTAAAATAAATAATGTACCAACTATTATTTTTAACTGCGAAAATTATTAGTCCGGGACAAAGTGAGGACTATATTTCTGTGCGCTTTAATAACGAATGTCCCGATTAAATAATTGAGTCGATGCTGATTGGCGTTTGCAATTTGCACAAAAGTGTGAATCTTTTTTAGTTAAAGATCGTTCCGGACTTAACAACGGTCCGTTCCCTAGTATGTACATAGCTTTGAAGTAGCTTTGAAGTTCAAATTTTTTTTCCAGAAAAAAGTTTATTACAGCGTGGGAAAATTTATTATAATTTATAAAATTGGGTTATTATATTATCACTATTATCAATTCTTTCACAAAAATATTTAATTATCAAAATAAATTTATTAATATTTTGAAAAATGTAACATTATATATATTTCCTCTTCTGAAAATTTTTTTTCATGCATTTCAAATCGTGTTGTACTTTCTTTTTTAATTCAATCTTTAAATTGCTGCTTGCTTCATGTAACTTTTTTAGTTCAGATGAGATAAACAAATTTCTGTTACTGTGAACACGGCGTGATACAAGACATGCTTTTGGTATACAAATGTCCATGCGATTAGTTATATATATATATCATCCTTTTATTCTTTTTTTTTTTGTACATTATTACGTTCGTCTAACAATTAATTCAAAAATAGTTAAAACCGTACCTTTTGAAACTCTGGAGAACTTTTGTTATATTAAACTTAATTGCTATAAAAGGGAATGCCGCGAAATTATTAGAGATATCATTAATATTATGAAGAATTATTACTTTCAGAGCATTTTAAATATAAATTACTTCTTCATTTTTTACCAAAGTAAACAACTTACCGAGAATCTTTACGTATCCTGTCATATATTTTAAACATTCGTTCAAAGAACTTTTCGATTAGTGTTGAAAGTCGATAAATGGAACGTAAAAGTCAAAGTATTTTAGCAAATTTTGGAATTCCCATCTCGCCCGGTTCACGTCCAACCCTTTCGCGAAGAGACACCTCAGGAACCATTGTTGGTCGTTCCAGCACGAGGTATTCGGTAACAGCACTATATTCCATAGCTGCCGAACACGATGTTGAAGTTGAAGATGACTTGGCGAAAGGTAGATTACAATTGACTTCAATTGAACCGGTTGACGTGTGAATTTTGTAGTGCAAGCTACTTTTCACGATTAAATTAGATATAATTACACAAAAATGTACGAATAACGTCTTTTGTTGATTTCTTTAAATCTAATTATTAGCGCAAAGACGTTTACGAGATTTAAAAAGTCGAATTTCAGCGCAATCTAAAAAGAATTTCGTTCTGGAACGAGATGTTCGTTATTTGGATTCACGAATCGCGTTATTAATTGCTAATAGGATGGCATTAGATGAGGTATTTTTAATATAATTAATTTCTATTTAGAATGATATTTAGTTAAAATTAATTCTTTTAAGGTTCTATTATATAGAAACAGGAAATGGAAAGCCATTTTGAAGAATCAGATCAACAAGTTTTTAGTTTTCCAGATAATCGTAAAATGAATCAATATGGAAATCTTTTTTTCCTTCTTCAAACAGAGCCACGACATATTGCAAATTTATGTCGTTTTGTAAGTTTGACAGAGATTGATACTTTGTTGCAAACCGTAATGTTTACATTGTATGGGAATCAATACGAAAGCAGAGAGGAGCATTTGCTATTAACAATGTTTCAGGTAAACTTTTATAATCTCATGTGAAATTAATAATAAAACATATATGTTAATTTTTTATTTTTTTTAATAAATTTCTTTCATGTAGTCTGTTCTATCTACACAATTTGAAACCACAAATGACTTTAATTCGCTGCTTCGAGCAAATACGCCCGTATCGCGTATGATGAATACATATACTCGTAGAGGTCCTGGACAAGCTTATCTAAAAGCCGTGCTGTCAGATAAAATAAATACTCTGATAGAACATAAAGATTTGGATTTAGAAATTAATCCGCTAAAAGTGTATGAACAAATGATCAAAAAATATGAAGAGGAAAATGGTTCACTACCACCCGAACTTCCAAGTTCTGTAACACCTGATGTCGCTGCTGCTAATGCCGATGTTAAGGCTATTATAGAACCTCGTATAAATATGTTGATGGACGTTGCGAATTCCTTCCTCACAATTATAATACAATCTATTGAACAGGTGCCTTATGGTATTCGATGGATTTGTAAACAAATCAAATCATTAACGAAGGTAGGTTTTTTTTTTTCGATTTTTATCATTATAATTTGAATCATATTTTCACGAAACATATTAATTTATTTGTTTATATCATAGCGAAAATATGCTGATGCAACCGAATTAATGATATGTACACTTATTGGTGGATTTTTCTTTTTGCGATTCGTCAATCCTGCCATTGTCACGCCACATTCATACATGTTAGTGGATGGAATGCCGCGCGAACACCCAAGACGAACGCTGACTATAGTAATTAATAAAATTCTAATTAATTTTTTTTTAATTAATGTTTTCAAGAACATTCTATTTACAATTTTACTTTCTTTTCTTTTGATAGGTTGCCAAAATGTTGCAAAATTTAGCAAATAAACCTACCTATTTAAAAGAAGAATTTATGGTGCTATTAAATCCTTTTATTGATAGAAATAAAAAGAGAATAAATAAGTTTTTGATGGATTTATGTGAAGTAGGTGATTTTTATGAGAGGTTAGAGGTATGTATCGACACAGTATGATTCTTTAAATAACTTTAAGATCCGAGTTATATATTAAACATGTAAATTTTTTTAGATGGACCAGTACGTGGCCCTTTCAAAAAAAGATTTGGTGCTGCACATAACTTTAAATGAGATATACAACACACATGCATTGTTGTCACAACATTTAGAAAAATTGGTATATAATCCCTTTAAAAAAGTAATTTATTTATTTATATTGTATCTATGAGTTTTAATTTAATTCATTTTGAATTTTTTTCCTACAAGGCTCCATCAGATAAAAATCATTTACGCATAATTTTGGAGGAAATTGGGCCATCTCCGGCCCAAGTTCCTAGAATCGAAAACAAAACCGTTGAGCTTCCATTATTCAGTCGTTGGGAAACTCCTATACAAGGTTTGTAACAAGTCCTTTGATTATTTATGTTGTATTGACGATATTAATGAAATCGTCCTCAATCTATAGATATCGCATCAGCACTTATGTCCGATAATAGCGTGACACAAAATGATATTTTATATATGGAGACGAAGTCGATTTTTATTCAACTTATTCGATCTATACCGCGAATGGTTGATAAGAAAAATATTAATTTGGCAAAGATAGCTGAAGCTGCGGCAACTGCAAAGGATGCCGCTCTAGTTCGTAAAGGAATTAAAGTTAAAGAAATGATTCGCGAACTTGAGGAAGCAAATGTGATCGACCGGAGTGATGGGTATAAGCTTATGACAGAAGAAGTTGCCTTAGAATTAGTGCATCTTGGCAATCTTCGAGAAAAGATCAACGAAGAAATAAGATCTCTTGATCTGGTTTTTAAGACAATCTGTGATCATAACAATTATCTAAGAAGTCAATTAGATAGTTATAAAGCATACTTGCTGAATGTCAGACAACAGACCTCAAAGGATGCCATAGGAGGGCCCGGTGCGAGTGTAGTAAAATTGGGTGGTAAGGAAAAGACTCAAAAGGTAAAGGTTTTGGGACCGTACAAATTTTCACATGCCCATTTCGAAAGAGACGGGGTTATAATTGATACCAATGTACCTGATAATAGGTATGTTTCTTATTTATTTTGAGTTATTTAAAACATTTCATAAATGCTTTTTTTCTAAATCTTGTTTCTTAAATTAGGCGACACAATATTTTTTTCAATATAACATCACCTGTTCCTGGTACATTTATTATTGCGTTGCATTACAAGGGTCGTGATGCTCCAATCCTAGAGATGGATCTTAAATTAGACGATCTACTAGAAAAGGTAATTTTTTTTTCCTGAAATACTCATACGCGTTACGTTCTTGAAAAACTTAATTTTTTTATTTTATTTTATTTTCTTAGCAACAAGATAATATAGTATCTCTTGATCTTGAGTATGTTCAACTTAATGTATCCAGGTTGTTACAATTGTTGAACAAGACATTTTCTAAGCGAAAAGCGTAGATGTTTAGGTTAAATCTTTACATTTTGACATTTCTCTGTATTTTAATTTTATTACAACTTTGATATTTCTTTTCACTAAAAAAAAGTTTTGATTTCTCATTTTCTTCATAATTCCTCTCAACTTATTACTTACATTGTTTATATTATTTTAATGTCATCAATTATTTCATCCAAAACATTTTATATCTTTTTTTTTCATTCATAATTAATATTTTTATTTCTTTTTTTTTATTTTTTGATAATTTATATATACGTTTTTCATATCAAAAAAAAGGAGGGAAAAAAATATTACTCGAGTTATTGGAGGATAAAATTTGTTAAAAGTATTGGAGTGATAATAATATTTAGATTCTTTTAAATATATATTTCTATAACATAATAATTCTTTTTAATTCTGCATTTGATAGTAGAAATTATTTAGTGTAAAATTTTCTATTTTCTACTTTCTATTTTTTTTCTATATAATTTTTGTTTATAATAAAAAGGAGAACCGTGAAAATTCTAATTAAATTATGATAATAAGGTATTCGAACATAAATAAACTATCTAAAAGATAATCTACTATCTGAAGGGAGTTAAGAATTATCAATCTAAATTTTACCCCGATCCACAAATTTCTCCCTATAATAAACTTGGTGGAATACTAGAATTAATTCTGAAACGAAATATACAATAGAGTACTTGTGAACTCGATTATTCCTATAATTGGCTAATTTGTAGAAACGCTTGAGAAAAAAAAAGAAGTTCAGATATTCTTAAATAATATCATGAAGACAATGTCTTTTTTTTTTTTGTTTGTTTCTTAGATTATAAAATTTACACTTCTTAATCTATTTAGTTTTAGTTAGCATTCGCTTGCAATGGGAAACACCAGATTATTCGTTGATAACTACCTATAGATATTTACTTTTTGTAATTCAACTTCTAAAAAATTGGAGGATGTATAAAGCAGATCTTTTTATTAAGACGTTTCAAATTGGCATCGTTGGCAAACCAACATTTCTATTGTCCAATTCAATACATTTTTATAAACGCACTCATTATTAAATTGTTAAAGCATATCGTTTAAAAAATAAATCACAAGTTTATTAAATGAATGGAATCAAAGTTTTTTTGACTAGTTTTTCCAAAAGAAAGAAAAATATAGAAGATATGACAATTGTTATCTTATGCGTTGATTGGTCAGGAAATCAAAAAACAAAACGAGTTTTTATTTCTACTTTTCGTCTTTTCTAGTCGTTTTTTTTCCGACAAAAATAAAGGAGTTACATGTGAAATGGGGCAATTCCTTGTTACATGTTTTATGATCTAGTTTGTTTACAGTAAACCATATCCGTTTTTATTAAATGTATTTGTGAACACCCTTTTGCACAAGCATTGTATTTAATTTAAAATGATTTATAATACAGATAAGAAAATGATCCTTTTTTTAATAGGAAATATATAGATTTATATAAAGATAAATATATGAACATAATTGTTGACTATACAAAAAGAAAGAAAAAAAAAATTTCGTAGCTAAAACGAAGAAAGTGAGATATATATAATTTTGGTTCAACTATAAATTTTTTTTTTTTTTTTTCAAGGTTTATAAAGATATCTTTTATTTATTTTTTTTTTTTGTAAAAAATAAAAGAAATAATAAATAAATAAATAATATTGATCTCATATTCCACCCCATCTTCCTCCAGACAATTTAGAAGTTGGCCTGCTAATTCTTTTTGACTTGGTGACATAGGGTTGATTTGAGGGTTCCACCTTTTTACGTCGTGGTCTTGTTTTCAATACATTTGTTGTGCTGCTATCATCATCGACTGGTAGCATTTGCTTTTTCAAAATTGTTTTCCTATTCTTTGGTATTTTAAAGTTAGATCTTATTGCATGATTTGGTACAACTTGTTGAGAATCCTTAACATTTAAAGTTGAAAGATGTTTCAAATCTTTGATAAAGTAATTTGAAAGATTCCGCGATTTAATACTTTTAATATTTAGCGAACTGTCTTTATTCTTATTCGGTTGATCATAAATTTTGGGTACGGGTTCATCTCGACCCGATCCTTTAAACGGAATTTCAGCGTAATGCAAGGAGATTTCAGGGTAGGAAAATTCGGTTGAAGTGGGTGATGATATCGTAGAATCGTCCCCATCCGAGGTTGAATATATGGAACCCTCATCCTTTTCGGAAATGGACACCGCATCGGCGAGTAAGAATAAGGGATTCTGTGAATGATTTAAAGTAAAAACCGCAAAATCGTAAAGGATATTCTTCTCCGTCATTTTTGGAAAAATTAAAAAAAAAAAAAGGTGGGTAAAGGTTTTAATGGTTAAAGCAAAAAAAAAGGGATAATGTAGGTTTTTATAATGATTAGCCGCGTATAAATGCGTTACACAAGCCATGGTTTAAAAAGCACCCTAATTTTTTTTTCTATATCAAAAACAAAAAAAAAAAGGATGACTTATTAACGAAAAGGGTTAAAAAAAAAAACGGAGAAAAAATGTTTACAATTTCGTCATGTAGTTTAAAACGAGACGGTTTTCTCATTTCAAAAATAATGTCCTCTTATAGAATTGTATTAATTGTGTTTTATAAAATAAAGTAATCCTCTTTGGTTTTAATTCTTTTTCTTCTGGAAGCATGTATTGACCCCTGATGTTAAAATTTTCATGGATTTTTTGGGGGTTTTTTCTTTCAAAAAACATCATAGAATTTCTATTTTAATTGTTAGTATGTTGCGAAATTAATCATCGTTGATTAATTCCAGGTTAATAAATTGGTTCCGTGCATTTTTTTTTTTTTTTTTTTTGCGAATCATCATTTCCTTAAAGATTTACGTTCACATGGTTTCATTCTTCCCCTCCATTATGTTTTTTATTATTTTGTCCATTTTGATAATGATTCGAAAGTTGGTGTTAAACCCTTCGATACTCGGACAGAAATGGGAATTTATTCGGGACCACTCATCTGGAGATTTCCGAAACTTTATGACTTTACCCCGAAACTAATGGCAAGACTCCGAAACGACTCCGAACCAAATTTCGCTTTCACCCGAAACTTTCTTATGATATTTTTTGAAAGGCAATCGATATCGTTATTGGATAAAATATTTTTTAATCATTTTCACCAATTTAGCTTAAATCCTTTTTTTTTTTTTTCTGGTAAATTTGCTAAATTGTCGATTTTTATGCCTTTAAAACGTTGTCAATTGATTAACAAAGTGACGGGTCGACTTAACCAACCTAAAGGAAAGGAAGTTACTAGGTTCAAAGGTATCGAAGAACGGTAAATGCAAAAGGCCATAATTGCCCTATTAAATGACGATAAAGCTCTCTATGAAAGGTTTCGTCATAGAAAGTTTACAGCACATTTAGAGAAATTTGTATGATACGAAAAAAAAATGCGCGGATTTGGCACCATTTTAAAAACAACGTTCGTTGACTGCGAGCGACTTCCCTCGAGCGGTCAAATTGTAAATAATCGTTTGTATCAAACACAAACATGGTTGTACAGATGAAAAAATTTTCATAAATTTTTTATAGTAAATTATAGTCAAACAGAAAAGAGAGAGATTTATATTGTATATATTTTTTACCTAAAAGAATTGCTCATCTTCTTTCGCGGAACGACGGAGCAAAAGGTCTTTTCGAAAAATACTGTATGCTAGGAATCAAGAGTAAAGCTATGTGCTCAACCCGACAGAGGCATGGGTCTGGTCGCTAGCCGGAATCTAATACGGCAAGTTATGAACTCAATAAGTTAAGCAATATAGAAAGATTCATGTTTTTACAATAGTGAATAGAGAATGGAAGGTATCTTCTAGAAACTACTGAAATTTTCCTTCTTGTACGAGGGAATTGTTACTCAAACTTATGCAATGCAATATGTGCGTGAAATTATAAACACATGAATTTTTGGCTGACATTAACTTTAAAATACTAGTTGAACTCTTGAAAATTATGCACGATTTGCATTACGTTAGACAAACAGGACTGGATAAAGATTAAACCGGAACCGAACTACAAAGTAAAACAAGCTTGCAAATCCCCAACAAATAAAACATATAAAAAAGTTCCTGTATCACTGTTTGGAAGTTTATCTGGGAAATTTTAATTACAAACATTGGCACAAACATTTGAAATGTTTTCTTTTTATTATTAGCTATTCCAATAAAAGTTAACGCGTTGAGGGGAGCACGCTTCTTCCATGAACCCATTCTTGATTCTTTGTAGAAAAGTTTTATTTGTTATTGTGTCGATTATGTAATATTTCAAATGAAAATCCAAAAAAAACATCTCATTATTGTAATTTGTTGGATCTCATTCGTTCGCGACATCCGTACTCGGGTCTAATTCCCGGAATTATTAATTCTCACATTTTGCGTAACACCGGTCTTCCTAAAAAAGATTTCATTCTCGACGCGCAAACCTTCCTTCACCTTCTTTTTTTGAATGATAAGAATTCCTTGATTTGGTACCAAATTATTAATTATAATGTAATAGTGAAATAACGATAATGTAAGAGAGTTTATCATGTCGAGATAAATTTACAACTTCCTTAAAACAGTCGAAAAGAACATGTTCCTCTTATTAAATGATACTTATTGTTTCATATACGTGATTGATTGTTAAAATAATTACACGGCCGTATATGATTATTATACTTTGTCCGTGGAGTAATTTTTCACGGATAGAGTTTATTTATACTTCGACCATGATATTACAATATAAGTTATTACTTATATTAAAATACATTAAAAAACGTTTAATATGTTAATTATTTATTAATTATTATATATACTTAATTAAATTCTATTTACTATTAATATTAAATATAAAA
>CAJVPP010003218.1:0-12262 GCA_910592005.1 Funneliformis mosseae | reverse complement strand
ATTAAAAATACGTATAACACCAAATATTTTTAGACTTCATTTAATTATGATTATTATCAGTATTTGGAAGATCTTCAAAGTTACGCAGATCCTCCGTATTTTCAGAATTCGCAGAATTCTCAGTATTTTCAGAATTCTGAATTAAAAGATCGTCATACTGCATCATCCACGTGACTTCATTATGACTGGTTAATTGCTCTGTTGACAATGGTAATATAAATCTTAACTTTTATATAAACCTTTTGAGTAATATAACTAATTAAGATGTGAATATATTTTTAATATATAAAAGAACCTAACTAACTGAGATATGAATATACTTTACAGTATATAAAAGAACCTAATCAACTATAATCTAACCAACTGAGATGTAAATATACTCTATAATATATAAAATAACCATTTACTTACTAAGATAATTATGTAAACTTTAAAAAGAATCATTACTCAAATACTTTATCTAATAGTCATGATTTGATAGGATTGTATGTTAACAATATAATTATTTTTGATTATAATAATATTTTATCATTAGTTTTTTAATTTTAAGTTTATATTTCTAAAGAATATTTATAGAATTACTTTAATAATTTTTTTAATATTCTATATCTTTAAAAATTATATTTAAAAATAAATAATATTTAATTAATATAATTATAATATATAAGAGCAATAGCTAATAAAAAGAAAAAATTTAAATTTTTTAATTAATTTATTTAATTGATCATATTTATGTACTTAAAATTAGATTAAAAATTAAATTTAACAAAAATTTTAGATTTTCTTCTTTTTTTACTAATACCTTTTATAAGTATATAAAATTTACTAAATTATATAATTCAAGTTCTTAATTAATAATTTTTCTTTATATATTAAGAAATTTAATAAATATATTAATAGGAAAAAATTTTTTTACTAATCTTTTAGATATTTATCATTAGTCTAGAGCATAGTGAAGGACTATTATAGTTTAGGCTCAGTGACACAAAATGTCATTCTATCTGCCTGCTTAACCTATAAAACGATGACGTTCAGTTACTGTGTTTATCAGTATTGCTCATGATCATTTCCCAAATCTTATCAAATTTATTTAAAAACTTTTTGCATTAAAAAAAATTTTTTCAGCTTTATATTTTTTTTTTATATTGCCATTTTTTCTGAGAAATGTGAAATAAAATAATAACGCTTCATACTGTTATATTAAATTGTGTCTTCTTCCGGTATTAATGAAACTAGTCGTCCTTCTTTGAGCTTCCTTTCTTGTAACCTTCACAAGTTCTTTATACAAAGCAACCTTTCGAACGTGAACTGTTTGAAGAAGATATCATTTAGTGAACAGACACGTAATATTGCGATGAAAGAAAGTCCTGCCGCGAACTCTTTGCTTTTAAGATTGATTTTAGTCTTTTCTAATATTAGTCTTTGACTCTTGTGTAAAGTAATCATCCAGGCAAGACGTAAGAAAACCTGCAGACGTGAATACTGCATCCCGTTCTTACCTTTCTATGACCTTTTGATAGGTACAATAGGTACAACTTTAATACCTTCTAGGTTGGTAATTGTGGGTCCTTCATACTTCATGAATATGACAAATACTGTTACTAGAAGAGAAGGTGGCTCCCGTTCTTTGAATATGATATCTTGTATGACTCCTATTGAGCCATTTACCAATCTGCCTTCTATTTATACATTTGCTGTTAACATAATACATGCACTTTTTGCCAACAGTAATTATGCTTCAAGACCTTTTGCTGCTTCTGAATTGGCTTGTTTAGCTTCAACTCCTCTACTGTGTATACCTATAATCTTGGCAACTGGTCGCTACAATGATCTGAAGTGAATACTCCTAGAATATTTTCTCTACATCTTTACCACATCTCACGCCTTTCATGCTTCAGACTTCACAATAGCCCTCATCGTTTCCTAGTTATAACTCTTTTAATAGAATTAAATGCAGATTATTCTGAAATATAAGTTTATATAACTAAATATTTAAAATCTAACTTTTTAAATAAATAATAATACTAATATATATATTTTTAAAATATTTTTTAAAGAAATTTAATTAAATAATTAATTTTAAAGACTTTTTTATATTTTTTTATTAATATGAGATAAATTAAATTATATATATATATATTAAAATTTTATAATAATTTACAATTTAAGTTATATATAAATTATGAAATATTTTACTATTATTATATTATTTAAATAAGCTAAATTAATTATTAAAAAATATTTAAATTATAAAATTATAAAATATTTTAATATATTATTAAATATAATTACATATATTATAATTTGAATAATAGAAAATATTATATATATATTTTTAATTTAGATATATATAAAACAATTTAAATTGTATTATTATTAATATTAAATAATAAAAAGAAATAAAGAAATTTAAATTATTAATAACTTTATTTTAATTATTTTTTTAAAATTTTATTATTATAAATATAAATAATATAAATAATATAAAAAATAAAATAAATTTTAATAAAGAATATATATATATAGTAAAAAAGAAAAAAATTACCAAAAGTTTTTTACTTTATAAGTTAAATATTTTTTTAATAAAATAAATCCAAATTTAATATTAACTCAAAAAATTTTTATAATGGTTTTTATTATTATAAAACATTTATATTATTATTCTAAATGAAACAAAAGACTATATATTGTATTACTGAATATTAATTGAATTTCAATTATTTAAGCATTTTTCTATCTATTATGTGATTTTTGTCTAATAATTTGCTCATGATTCCTGTTTTCTATTAATTAATAATTATATATAATTTTTTATAATAAAAAAGATAAAAAATTTTCTAAACAAAAAAATAGATTTTTATTAAAAAAATGTTCTAACTGTAACCAAAGGTGATTGTCATTATATCACGTAATACTATCAAATTTAAATTTAGTATTAAAAATTAAAAATGTATTATTTTAAACTAATTAAACGAATTGAGATCAATAAAAAGCATGATGTATGTATTAAATTTGGATTACAACACATTCTGTAAAATTTTTTTATAAGGTTCTGATAACCAAAGGAAACTAAGCTCAAATTATTATTGTAATTTAAGCCTGTCAACTTGAATTGCAGTAGTAATTTGAGCCTGACTAATTAAAGAATATTTGAATTATAACAAGTTAAACAGACTCTGCTTTTTATCATTAATGCTGCTTTGTGTATTTTCTAGTATTATGATCAGGTTCTTCATAGACTTTGCATATATATTTTTATTTGTTACTATTTTTATCAGTATTAAGTTCCTCATTAATGAATATTTTGTTAAAATTGAGAGTTCTTAGTACAAATGAACTTTGTAAATGTTGCATTGCTTATGTATTTGTATTCAGTTATTTCTTTTATAAATTTGATATAATTGACATTTTTATTATAAACTGTATTATTTTGATTTATTGTTGTTCTTCATTTTCTTTATTATTTCATTATTGTTTTTTATACAGAAAATCTATTATATTCATTTCATTTTGATTGTTTTCAATAAAAATATAAAAACAGAAACACAAAACATAACTCTCTCTCTCAAGAAAGTATAACACTAACCATCTATACTTATATAAAATAAGACAAATAGTGTGTAAAATGAGAGTATAGAGGCAAAATGTCATAAAAAAAAAGAAAAGAAAAGAAGGAAAGAAAAAGGATATAAATCAGTGTAAGAAGGATAAAGGATAAAAAAGCTAAAAAAAAGCTTAAATCAGTTAATTTATCATGATTAATATATTACATATACATGTGATACAATGATACATATGATGCTGGTAATATTAATTACCTGTTATTATAAGTAATTACCTTTATTAAATTTAGATAAATTTTAATATAAGTAATATTTCAATTATAAATGAAATTAAGTTATATAATAAATAAAAATAAGTAAAATTATATAAAAATAATTAGTATTAAAAATTGATATATAGGCATTTTGCAGTAGAAAATGAGAATATTACCAAAAAAATTTTTATTTTATTTTATAAATTAAATATTATTTTTTTTTTAGTAAAATAAATCCAGATTTAAATTAATTTTAAAAATTATTTCTGATAGATCTATATAAAAAAAAATAAAAATAATTCTAAATTATAAAATAATTATTCTAGTTTTTTATTTTAGAAAAAGATTATTTCTAATTAAAATTATTATTTATTATAAAAGTAAAGGAAACAAATGTTAATAACATTTTAAAGTAATATAAAAATATATATTGTATATCTTAGAAAAAGTATTTCAAATTAAAAAAGTTATACTTATCCCTTAAAAAAGTATTAATTTCTTAATAAATATTAAATATTAATTTTAATAATATAATATAAATAATATAAATAATTATATGACAACTTAAACTTTCGAAATATATACGAGAATTTTCGATGTTACGCGTCATTTAGATCGACATTGCATGTGGCACATAAAAATTATAAAAAAAAAACTGAATTTATCTTAAAAATTTATTTTATAAAATGCCACCAACATTGATTTCACCTTCGGAAAATGATTATATTCTTCGAGGAGTTGATGCTAATATTCGTGCGGACGGCAGGGGACGTCTTGATTATCGTCAAGTAATATTGGAAACCGGTCTTATAACGCAGGCTAGTGGAAGTGCTCGTTGTAGGCTGGGAGAAGGAACCGACGTATTAGTTGGTGTTAAAGTTGAGCTCGGTGCAATAGAATTAGATGGTGTCGAAGAAGATGTTGCCGAGATAAAGGCTAAAAGGGGAAGAGTTATCTGTAATGTCGAATGGTAAATTGGATTCATTGTTAGAATTAATTATGTATATTCTTTACTTTATGTTTTATGTTAAGTCTCGCAGTTCTCCAATTGCTTCACAACAATTTGCAGGTCGAGGAGCTGACGATTTCAATATTGAGCTCACCCAGATGTTGGATCGTGTATTGAATGGCCCACAAAGTGGTTTGGATCTTGAAAAACTATGTATCATCCCCGGACAGCAATGTTGGATTGTTTACATTGATGCCATAGTGTGTTATTACATTTATAATTAATACATATATGATGTTAAATATTTTAATGTATTGAACTTTGTTTTTTATATTATCTATTGAATTAGGTTTTAGACTATGCTGGGAATTTATTAGATACAATATTTATGACCACACGAGCCGCACTTTATAATACAAAAGTACCAAAAACAATTATACAGGACATCGGTGATGGAGAAATAGTATTCGATATATCAGATGACGTTGAAGGATGGGAGAGAATTGAAGGCTGGGATAAGGTTCCAGTCGCCATCACTTTGAATAAGGTTAAGATCACTAGTTAAACTTTCTTTTTTTTTTAAAAAAAATTATGTATTGATTTTCTCGTGTTTAGATCGGATCGCGTCATATCGTTGATGCCACTCCACTAGAAGAACTTACGACAGAAGCTAAACTGCTTGTAACAGTGAACAAAAATGGTAAAGTTTGTGGACTTCAGAAAAGTGGAGGCGGAAGCATAGATCCAAGTCTACTAAATGAAATGGTGCAGGTATCTATTAGTTCCTTTATGCATTTCATTTCTTTTGCTTCTGATTCAATGGGCGTCTTCACATGTGCTAGTTAGGTTTAGATTAGGGAATCCTAAACTGGCGCACTTGATCTCTTGATAGGAAGAAATAAACATTGCCAACTCTATAAACTCTTAATTTCTAGACAGGACGATCGTTAGGTCAAAGTTTGATAAAAAGTTTGGATGAAATGGTCCGACGGGAAGAAAATGATATTAATTTGAAGCAATCGCGAAGAGAACGTGTAGAGAAACTTGGATTTTTCGCTGCGACATAGAAATAGTCACATGACCGTGGGCGCAAGAATTTACTCGCACAACCGAAACTTTTTAAATATTTGTACTCATGCGAAAATGTTACTAACAGACGATATGCATATTCCTAATAGCTGCGGATTTTCTCATGACATTACATTGATAACGGGGTCATCCGAGTCATGAGAGTCAACAGATGCATAAAATAATTATTCTTTATTCTCCCCATAACTAAATAAAATAAATCTTCTTGAAAATATAAAATTAAAAAAAAAAAACATGAAAAATACAGAATATCTTCATTCTCCAAAAACAAATACTTACCGTCGACGTTCTAAAAGTTTATCTGACAAGGCAGATAACGGTAAAAATGGTTCACTTTATAGTAAACGTCATCATTCTCCTCCTCCAATGCGTGCACACCACCAACCAGTTATGAAATTCAACGCTGATATGTGGATGCAGGTTTTTAATTTTTATTATTCCTAAAGTACGGGTTTCATATTTAAATTTTAGTGCATTGCTACAAGTTTATTTTATCAGGACTTTAAACAAAATGTTATGGAAAAATTGTTTAAAGAAGAAAGGTTTAAGGCTTTTCAAAAAAAACGAAGAGGATTGGAAAATGTTATGGATGTTAGCGACGATGAAGATTGGCAGGAACAACAAAAGGTAATAAATTACTTACCATTTGAAAAAATATATATCGATATATATTGGTTTTTTTTATTTTTTATTTTTATTTTATTCCTTTTTTTATAAAACGTTAGTTTTTGCTATTATTTTTACGTAGATCACTCCGGTGATCGCATCTTCTCAATATGTAGTTAAATTTTTCTTCTGATTCGCTGAGACGCAGTTGATCATTGAAAAATTATGACTGATATTCGGCCCTTCTTTTTTTTTTTTAATAAGTTAATCCAATCAGTCGTTCAAAATGAATGGGAAAATTATCAATCCTCTCCATTTTCTCAATACCAACTTTGGTTACAAGAACAGCAATTACTCTATGCTGCGCAACAATATCAACAAAGTTTATATGATGCTCAACAGGTACAGCAGCAACAACAGCAACAACAACTAGAACAACAACAATTTATTAATAATCTTCCTGCGGAAATTGCCCAAGCTGTTATAACAAAGAATTTGCCCCCAGAATGGTTTCAGTATCGAGAAAGCACGAACAATGAATGAAAATTCTTTGTTTATTCTTAATAAGGAGACCAAAAAAAACTCTCCAATCGATTTTCATTTTACATTTTCTATATATATATATATTTTTTTCTTGAAAGTTTTCTTGTATTTAAGCCACGAAATACAAGTTGTACATATTATTAACTTGTGGCAAGAAATTTTGTGTTGGTCATATTATAATTTCAATTGTATTCTATTAAATAAATTCGATATAGTACAGTTGGAATAATAAATAACTTGAACGGTTTCTTAATCCTTCTTTTAATAGTATTTGAAATTGCTAATTTCGATTTAGATAAAATCACCGTATTTTCTTATCACGAGTCGAAGAAATACAGTGATTTTATAGCGACATCAAAGCAAAAAAGTTGCTTAATTCTTTCACAATAAATCGAAGCTCATCTCAAACATATCTGGAATTGAAAATCTTACCAAAATCATTTTTAATTTCAATAAGAGAGGATAGTAAAGTAAACTTTTCAATTAAATATCTTTCTATTTTTAATCTATTATCTTTTTTATAGTAATTATTTATATTACAAATGATGTTTCTTTGATTATATTCTATTTATACTTGGAAAAAAAATTTAAAATAGAATTTAAGCATACAATATTAGTTAGTATTTTCATAGTTCAAATATATATATATATATATATATAAATCAAAAATAAAAGTTAAAAATAATTAGTAATAAAATAGAAATAATTATTTAATTATATCAATTCTTATAAAGAAGATAGATTTTTATTCTAAAAAAATAAATTAGAAAATAATAATTTAAAAATACATTACTTTGATATTTATTAATAAGTTTATTAAGTAAAATCTAAATATTTAGCAAATTATTTAAATAGTAAAAAGTTATAATTTTATTAAAAATTAATGAAATTAAAGGTTTAAATATTTTGCTAAGTTCAAATTAAATTAAAACAAACTAGGAATATTAAGCAGTCTTTAATTGGTCTTTATAATTTAAAAGATTACTATTTCAAAAGAAGTCTAATCACTTATCTATAATAAGTAATCCCTATTAAATAAATATCATAAATATTTTATAATTAATTTGTAAAAAGCAAAAATGATATTCAAAAATTAAATAGAATTGCTAAATATAGAACTGATTCTAAAAATCCAGTTCTAAATTCTAAAATTTTAAATCTTAAAAATCTGAATTTCTAAGAGATTTATTATTTTATTTTTATTAAGTAACTTATTAAAACAGTATAATAGATAAGTTTAATAATAATTTTATAAAAATGATTTTTTATAATTTTTTTTGAAATTTTTAAAACCACTTAGAATCACTTAATATTTTTAAACTAATAATCATATTTATTAATTATATTTTTAGTTATTTTCTATTTATATAAAATTATTATTTAAAGTAAAAAAATATTAAAAAATTAATATATTTATCAAAACTTAATATCAGTTATTATTTTAAAATTTAATATAAATAAATATTATTCCTTTAATTGTAAATTTTTTGCTATTTTATTTATTAATTAAAGTTAATTTTAATTATATTAAAATTATTTATTAAAAAATTAATATTTTATCCCTTAAAGTGTAAGTATAAATTATTTGTAAAATATTATAGAAAAATTATAATATTTTAATATCTAGTGATTATAAAAAGATGAAATAAAGTTTATTAGATTTGTCATATAAAATGTATTTAATGATGGAATTTTAAAATTTTTAAAATTAATATTATTAATATATATTAATTTTTTAATTTTAAATTTTTTAAAATAACTTATTATTTAATAATTCTAAGAAAATAAAATTTAGTTGGATTTATCTCAGACATGCTTGATGATAGAAAGGTTTGAATTTAATAATTATTTTTTTGTAGTCAAAAAATCGTGTAATAAAAAAATAATACATTTTGATTGGCTATTGATATTGAATCCATAAACTGTAATAAGAACAGAAAAATGAAAAGCAGTGATAGTCAAATTTTTTATATAGTGGAATGTGTAACTGTGCTGAAGTTTCTCGTGTCAGCTAATTTTCAGTGATGAAAACTTCCTTATATCTTTAGATATTTAGGAAAAGCCATAGCTTTGTATCAGCCAATCTTCAGCGGTGAAGTCATAAGTTACTTGATAACTAATAGCTATTCGTGTCAGCCAATCTTTGGCGGTGACAGTTGATTTATTGATTTTGCTAAAGTTTTTCGTGTCGACCAATCTTTGGCAGCGAGAACTTTCCTGTATCTTTAGATACTTAGGAAAAGTCATAACTTCGTGTCAGCCAATCTTCGATAGTAAAGTTACAAATTAATGAATATCTGAGTTATTTTTC
The DNA here is from genome assembly GCA_910592005.1 of Funneliformis mosseae. Taxonomy (NCBI): domain Eukaryota; kingdom Fungi; phylum Glomeromycota; class Glomeromycetes; order Glomerales; family Glomeraceae; genus Funneliformis; species Funneliformis mosseae. Next base: position 2,947 of record CAJVPP010003218.1, on the reverse strand, counting down.
AGTAATTGCTAGCTTTATCTGTAAAATTATTTTATTATAGTTATTTAGATTGAGGATCTACCTTGAAAAGAAATGATGATTATTTATCAGAATATTTTATAACTTGAAAGATATGTACTAAACTTTATTAATAATTTTTCAGATATATAGTAAATTAGAAAATGTTAGAGAAAATAATGAAATATATAATACTATCAAAGAGGGAGGGAGTACGTGAATTCTAGGCTATTAAATGCATATTCTAGTATTAAGTTATTTCTTTACTCTCATATTTTTTAAGAAAAGTATCTATAACTAATTTGTTTATACTTCTATTGCTCATATAAAACCTTATCTATTCGCAAAAATTTAAAGTTAACTTCTTATTAAAACTTCTTCTGATACTTAAAATTCTCAAAAGACATTATCCTAATTTATATAATACTTTATGATCTTGTACTAAATACTTAGTAAGCTTAGAAACCTTTAATTATATTTAGCTATATCAGACTATCCTACATCAACTCAATGATATAATGTTAGATACTATTATATTTCTCTCCTAACATCTGACTGAACTTAATCCTTAATTTAATATTTTAACCATAATATCCATAGATATTTGAAATCTTAATTAAGATTATTCTACCTTTAACTTTGTAAATTTCATCAAAAAAATTGTACCAAGTTCCCTCTATAGGCAGTTATATCAATTATTGAATAACAAATTATTTATCCTTGATTTACTCTTCTTTACTTACTACTTTATGCATATCAAGATCAAATCTTTTTAGATAGATCGCTATTCTGCCCTAAAATAATTTGAAACAGATTACAATATATCCCTTATTAAATGGAAAATAACACAGTATCTACTGGTTTTTTTGATTTTATTCCCTATACTTTTATCATCTCACTTTCTTTTCATAAATCCTTTTACTTTAGTTCTAATTAATCAAATTTTTAGATCAGTAATAACTAGGTTTCTAATACCAGATGGTTAAGCCTATTTTGAATTAGTTTAGAATAGGTTAGTCTAGAATGGTGTAAGGTTGATTTTGATTTAGTTTTACTAAATAAAAATTTCTATACTCTCTCATTTGTAATTTGTTTTTTCTTACTTTACTTTTAATAAAGATTATGCAGAGCTATTGTATATTAAAATAAAAAAAAACTTAAAATATTTTGATATCTAATGATTATAAAAAAAATAAAAAAAATTTTTAGATTTATTATATTATGATATATCTAATGGTAATATTTTTAAACTATTAAAATCAATAATTATCAATATATATTAATTTTTTAATTTTTAAAATAATTTATTATTTAATAATTACAAAAAATATAAAAATAAATATATAACTCTTTCTAGCAATTAATCAACCAAAAATTTTATGTAAAAATATATATGTTCAAGGGTAATTATAGCTTAGTCTGCAAACAAACATAAAAACTTCCTTTACAAATTTCTTTTTCTTTTTATTTTTTCCAAACCTTCTTATCACAAAAAACAGTTTTTGTTAGTCTAAACGGTAGTGTTTTTTATTAAATATTTTTTTATCACTTCTCTTAACTATTTTTTTTCATATTTTTTTACTTTTTATTTTTATTTATAAAAGTGAGCATCAGAGGTATCCTAAATGATGATCAGATCAACAATAACTTTAAATTAACCAATTGCACATAATAACTTTTTCAATTACCTTCATAAATAAAATCACAAACTTTTTAGATCTTTGATATCATAGAGCTTGTTAATCTTAATAGAATTTTTCAGTTTCTTATAACTGTATTATTTAGACTTTATACAATATCTGCTGGTAGCTATAATCTAAATTGATAGATATTTTAACATAAAAGTTTAAGAGTATATAAGAGTTTTTAACAGAATTTAGTAATATAGACACTCTTATATCAGAAGGTCTCTATATTAGAAATTAATCAGGTAACTTAGCTAGAAACTTGTTAGAGTTGAATTTTTTTTATTAGTTTTTTTTTTTGATTTAAAAATAATTTAAGTTACTTATTTTTGTATTAAATTTAAATTTAGAATAGAATTATTGTTAGGAAAAAGAAAGGGATGTAATAATAATCTAGTTATTATATATTAAGGGATCTCTACTAGTAATTATTTCTTGAGTATAACAGAATATCAAAATAATCTAGAACTAGTAAGTTTTTTAGCTTGTAAAAATATTTTAAGTAATTTAATTTATTTTTTCTACTTTTATACTTGATTTTCAAGATTTTCTTGTTTTAATTTACTGAATTTAAATTTTTACAATAAATATGAGTATTACTGCGTCTTTTAAAAAAATAATTACAAAATATAAAATTTAGTTTATTGAATTTATCATATTAAGATCTATTAAATAATAGTATTTTTATATTTCTAAGATTGATAATAGCAATTTAAAATTTTAATTTTTTTTATAATAATTTATTTATTTATCTTAAAAAAATCACTAGTTAATTACATTTTTTTTAATTTTGACTTAGAAAACATTATAAAATTTATTATAAAAGTATTAACTTTTTAATAATATATTTTAAAATAATTAAAAATAATTAAAAATGATTGTAATTAATAAAATTTGTAGGTAAAATAGTTAAAAGAATATTATATTTTTTATAAGAATAACATCAAATCTACAGTAGCGATCATAAGTATTTAACCGCTCAAGATCATCCAAAATTATTATATAACTACCCCTTAAATTTTCTAGAAATATAATGTAATACAATATATGATCACCTGTAAATTTATAAGTATCAATGATACAAAAAAAAATTTAGATGATTATCAAACTTTCGCTTGAAAAATGGAACTTTCTTTAGAGAAATAATATAAAATTGTCTTTTTACGTAAATACCCAGCTGGTCCAAAATTTAGTTTTGGATTTATTGCTAAACAGGTACGTTGTAGTAAGTCTACAGCTATTTATTGGATTAAAAGATATCATGA
>CAJVPP010003217.1:0-12265 GCA_910592005.1 Funneliformis mosseae | reverse complement strand
CTATTGACTAAATTAAGGCAGAGGTTTTGATCGATATTGAACCATTCGCCCTTAATAATTTCCATAAAAATCCTTTGTGTAACTGATTTTTTTTCACTAATTCGTTTATTGACCTTCTTTTCCACAAATTTTCTATTAGATTTAGATCTGGGGAATATGATGGCCAATCGAGAACTGCAAGACATCAATTTTTGAGAAAAGACACCGTAAGCTTAGCTTTGTATTTCAGATCATTGTCCTGTTGAAATGTCCAGGACCTTCCAAGAAGCTGATATGCTTGATCAAAAAGATTATTTGTTAAAATTTCACAGTACAACTCCCCATTCATGTTTTCAGTAAACATGTGAAACTTAACGATTCCTTGCAAACAAAAAGCCCCCCAAATATGAACTTTGAAAGGGTGTTTGACAACTTCACGAGTTGGTTTTTCTTCACCCTCTTTATAACGAACTAAGGTGATGTTACAGAATATTTGAAAGGTCGTTTCATTAGAAAAAACCATATTTTTCCAATTTTTATTTTTATGAACTTCTGCCCAAGAAACTCGTCTCTCTTTTGCAATTGAAGTAAGGAATGGGGTTTTTTTAGGAACACAAACTCAGTAACCAAACTTCCAAAGGTTCTCACGGACTGTGCGAGTGGCTATATTAAGACCTGGGTAAGTATTATTAAGAGTGTCTGCAATTTCAAAACTTGTTACACCAGCACGCGAACGAGTGAGCTGACCAAGGTGATGCTGCTTTTTTGGATTTAAAACCTTTGGGCGTCCTGGACGACATCATTGTTTTAAATTTTTTGTTTTTTTTAACTGTAATGACTACCGATACAGTGTCCTTAATAGGAACTTGGTAATTTTGTGTAGTTCGTTTACATTTCGTGTTCCATTATTCCACAACGACTTAACTACCTCACATCGTTCTTTAATAGAAATTTTTTGCGGCATTATTACATCATATCGGTCATGAGGCACTCTTGTGTTCAGTTTTTTTATGCATGTTGATCAGTGTAATATAGTAAACAACCAAACAAAAATTTGGTTTGTGTTGTCCAATCAGATGTGATGTAAATCATTGTTTAATCACATGATCGCGACTGCCATTTTTTTCCGCCACTACTATAATGACAATAATGGTAGCAGTGATAATAATAGTAGTAATGGTGATAATAATCGTTAAAATAATGCAAAAAATATTAATGGTAATGAATTCTTTTAAATAAAAAAATAAAAACTATTTAAAATTTTAAATAAATTGATCATTTTAGCATTTAGATACTCAAAAAATTTGATAGTGCTTATTTTCAGATACTAAAAAAAATGATAGTGCTTATTTTTGAGAAGTGTCTATTTTCAGAAAAATATAATAAATAAAAAAATAACCAAAAGAAATAGCAAAAAAAAATATTATAACAAATAAATACTACTGCTTGAACTAATAATAGACTACTTTTTAGATAAGAGTATGAGAAATAAAAAGAAAAAAAAAGGTTATAAAGAAAGTTTTTGTTTTTTACTTACAACTACACATTTTTTATATAAAACTTCTTAGATAAAATCTAATAAGAAAGAGAATTTTTTTTTATATATTATATACTGTATCATTTATCATTTATAAAAAATTATAATATATATAATTTTATTATATAACTTAATTTAGACTGATATTATAAATTTAATTTTATAAAAAGTAATTGCTTTTATTTTTTTTAAAACTTAAATGAAAATATAATAAATACCATTTATAAATCTGGCTAAAATTAGATAAGTCATGTGATTTTTATATTATCATTATATGATAATATAATTATATAATTTATGATTTTATGACTTGAAAAATTTGATACAATATATTATATGCTAATACTGTTTATAATAGATAGAAATTTATAAACATAAGTAAATTCTTTTTTTTCTTTTAGTTGTAATAAAATTAAAATAAGGTTTTTTACTTAAAAATAATAATAGCTAAGTTAAAATAATTAGTAAATTTTATTAAGATAATAATAGAAAAGAAAAAGAAAACTGATTTTCTTTAAATATTATTTTTTTGAATTGTATCTATTAAAATTATTAATCAATCTAGATTCTATTTACAATTAGTCTTAAATATAATTCTCTTATATTTTATTAGTAATAATTGAGTTTAAATTCTTTTATGATATCTAAATCTGTTTTAAATACTTTATTACTATTATATGAGTAGCATTTATTTTAACAATAAGATAATTTAATGATTTGAACTTATTAATATTGAATTTGATAATATTAAATATTTTAAATGATATGCATATATAATATAAGATTATGTAAATTTAATCAATATAAATCAACTATATTAAAAGTAAATACTATTTTCAATTTTCTAATTATTTAATTATATTTGTTAATTCAAATCATTTTTGATTTAAATTAATGAATTTTATATAATCTTTTATCAAATTGAATAATTTATTCTATTAAATAACTATTTATCTAAACTATATATTATATATTTTTAATAATATACTATTAGTTATTTAAATTTATTTTTACATAAACTCTATTTACTTGCAATACTCTTTATCATATTAGTAAATTAAATATAAAGTAATACTAATAAGTATAATTAACAAATTTGCTATTTTATTTATATAAAAAATATTCTACTGATATAAATATTTTAACATATTATAAGTGAAAATCAGTATTTTAAGACTCTAAACATTTCTTATTTAACTCAAAAATAATATATAAAATGCATTTTTTATAATAATTCAGTTAATATTAATATTAGAAATATAATTTACTACTATTAAATTTCTTTCTTTGAGATAATTCTAATAAATCTAAAAGTATTAAAATCTAATCACTGGTTAGCTATTACATGATATACAGTAGTATACAAAAAAAATGATAATTTTTTTGAAAATTAATCATCAAGTGTAACTAACCCAATTTTGGTTTCACATGTACAAATAAATATGCAAATGAAAGCCCCATAATTGTACTTTATCTTCAAGTGAAACTTTTTCTAAGTATTTGTAAAAATTTCAATTTATTAAGCATTAAAATGACTTCTTCAAAGAAAGAAATATAATAAAAAGTAATTTTACATTTATGGAAGCAAGGAATACGCAATACTGCTAAAATATACTCAAGAACAAAGATTTTACTTAAGACAATATATAACAACTTTAAAAAATTAAAGGAAAATGGAGATACTAAGCGTAAAAATAGTAGCGGTTGCATTAAAAAAATAAATCCACATGCATTCTGAGCAATTTGGCAGTTTATTCGAAGGGAACCTTCAATTTCTGCTGGATCTATTGCTATAAAATTAGAAAATATAGGAGTAGAAATCTTTCACTCAATAGTTTTGAGACATTTGGCTGAGCTTGGATATCAAAATGCACTTCCTCTTCACATACCAATGCTAACTGAAATCTATAAACAAAAACGAGTTGAATGGGCTGAAAAACATAAGGATGATGATTGAAAAATGACTCTATTTAGTGATGAAATGGCTTTTCAATTATTCTGTAATACAATAAAGTATTAGTATAAAAATGCAAGGCCAATTTATCGAATGCTAAAGGACTGTAGTAAAATCTTTGCCTGGGGTGGTTTTTGTATAAAGGATACCACCAGTCTTTTTTGTTTTAGACGTATAATGAATGGAAAATTCTATACAGAAATATTAGACAAACATATCCCGAAAATGCAAGTATGTTACAAAATAATTAGCGGTTACAGCAAGATAATGATTCTAAGCATACTAGTATTATTACTAAGGATTTTTTTGCTGAAAAAGTTCTGGAAGTTATGGATTGGCCTTCCAATAGTCCAGACCTAAACTCTATTGAAAACCTTTAGACAATTATTAAGAGAAACGTAGAGTTGTATAGGCCAAAAAATTTTAGTGAATTAGAATGTTTTTTGAGAGAGGAGTGGCAAAAAATTCCAGATAACCTTTTAATTAATCTTGTTAATTCAATGCCACAACGTTGTAAGAAGATTATTGAAAAACATGGTGAAAGAATATCATACTAAATTTTTTTAATAAAATATACTGGTTATTGGCTTTAAAATAATATATTATAAAAGTTAATTGGTTTAGCTATTATTGAATAATGCGATTTAAAAAATTGCCATTTTTTTTACATACCACTGTATATAAAATAAAACAATGAATTTTTGAAATTTCTGTAATATACAATTCTAATCAGAATTTACATATAAAATTTATATAAACTCTAATTTGAATTTATAAGAGATTTTTAGAATTCCAGTATTTTTAATTATATATAAAGTTAGAAAAGCTTATGTAATATACTTAAAATTTAAAAGTTATTGATAGAATTTTAATATATAATTAATTATAAAATAGAAATATTATTAGATTGTATTTAATTTATAATAGTAATAATAATATATTCTTTTTAAAAAAAGAAAATAAAAATAAAAATAAAGTAAATATTTATAAAGTTTTTAAGATTTTCTTATTATTATTAAATATTTTTAAGTAAATAAAATAATCATCAATTAGATTATTTTTTAGTAATAAATATAATTAATAATAATATTAGTATAGTAATAATTTTTATTTTAATTAATATAAAACTTAAGTGATTTTAATATAGTAAATATTGAAATCTTTAAATATTATATTATATACAAATAATAATAAATTTCAAAGAAATAAGTTACAAATACTAACACATTTTATAAAAGTTGATAATATTTCTATAATGTATATTAAATTCTATAAAATAATATATAGAAATAATAAAAAAATTTAATGATAGAATTATATTTAGATTTATATTATTAAATATAGAAATTTTTTTAACAAATATTTTTATAATAATTGTAATTATATATTTCTTATATAAAATTAATAGATAATAAGTATTTATTATAAAGAATATAAAAGTTTTTTTATAAAAAAATTAATATAATATGAAAGTTTTATAAAAGATTTCTATTTAATTCAGAAAAATAATATTATTTATATATTATATCTAAGTTTTATTATATTATTAATTAAAACACTTATTAAAATTTTTTAAAATAAGAATTTTATAGTATTATTTATGATTTTTTATATTTTATGCAATTCTGTAATTTTAGCAACTTTTTTTATATATTTATTTTTTTATTATATATATAAATAAACTTTATATTAGAAAATGGAAACTGTTATTGAGATTGAAATAAATCTTTAAAATTAAATGCTTAGGTTTTCAGAAAGTTAATAACAAATGAGGCCTTTGCAATAGAAAGGGAGGAAACTCAAAAAAAATAAAAAATGAGTTAATAATAAATCTGAACAAATTATAGTATTTAGAACATTTTTGGCTTATAAACTAAAATTTTAATTTTTTTGGAGTTTTCTCCCTTTCTATTGCAAAAATCCTAATTATTACAAGCTTTATCAAAAGATATTTCCATCCTAAATATTTTAAATAGTTGTTTGAATGTTAATTTCTTATTAATAATATAAGGCATAATTCATGTATTAGTAAAAACCTTTAATAAGTTTCTTCTGATTTTCTAATAGATTCTTATCTTTATACAAGTTAAATAAGTAATTATTAAGAGTTTTTAATCCTTTCTTGATATCTTATTTAATAAGTAAATTATATCAAGTGATAGTTGCTTTTTTTATAAGTAATTAGACCACTTATTCTTCTTTTAACGTCAGAATAAATATAAATATAGCTAAGGAGTTTAGTAAAGATGTTCAATTATTATTGTAATTCTCTAGTTATTAGAAGAATTTTAATATCAATTTCTTTCAAATGGTTGGTTATGCTATTGATATTCTTTTTTAATCTTAATATCTCTTGAATATTTATATAAATTGTACTTGATTATTATTTTTGTTTCTTATAAGAAGTACTAAAATGTTACGATAATTTTATAACTTTAATTAAAATCTCAAAAGGATAAATAAAACTAAGATAATTACTTGAGGAATCACAGGTAATAATTAACAATAATATTTCAATATAAAACATGTAAAATAAATATAAAATAAATATAAAGATAACTTAAGATATTTTAGAGATTACGCTTCAAAGACTTTAAGTTAATACAGTAAATCAATATAATATTATACAATAAGTTTACTAATATTTTACCTACATTCTTTTGTATTAAAAATTAGATCCCCTACTTTCGTATCACTTTGTCAGAAAATTGAATTTAGACTAAAAATAATATAATCAAATTCTAAAAACCAAATATTTCCACTAGAATTTTTAATATACTAGTCAAGTAAATATTCAATTAAATATTATTATATATATCTTTTATTAATTCTTTTTTTTTAAAAAAAAATTCATTTAAATATATGTATTGCAGAATTATCAATCTTATAGAATAAGATAGCAGTACAAATATTATGCTGTTAATTGCAGCTAATGAATTATTTCTTAATAACTTATGTTCATATATTGAAGAAGAACTTTTTAGATATAAAGTATTATTAAAATATAACTTTGTCCTTATTCATCAAGTCACAAATCAATACAGTCATTTGACAAAATTATTTCATCAAGATGCCTTTTAACAAGATCCTTTTTTAATTTTCAAAGCTAAAGATTTTACAACTATTAAGCATGATATACTTCTTGATATATTAGAATCTAATTATTTATTAAAACCAATTGAAGTTTGGGAAAAATTTATAGAGTAAGCAATTATACAAATAAATAGATTATTATTAGAGATCACAAAGTGGACCTTTGACTACTTTTGAAAATATTATTTAACCATTTATCCTACATATTGATTTTAAAGAAATTTATCCTTTTAATTTTTTTCAAAAGATTAAATCCTTTAAAAGTATTTTAAATATTGAATTTTATGTTAAACTTTTGAATATTATTCTTTTAATGATAATAGCTATTCAAGACTTAAAATAAATATTGATTCTAAAATTATTAATTCTAAATAAATCTTTTTGCTTGCTAATTTTATTAAATTAATGAAAAAAGATGTTCTTAATACTTTTATGAAATTTGAGTTGCTTGTATGCAGAAGTAGAGATGGTTTTGATGTTAAAACTTTTCATGAAATTGTAGTAATAAAGGATCTACTATTACTAGAGGATTTAATCTATATAGTTGGAAATTTGAAGCTAAAATTACTGTTTTCTCTACTCCTTCATTTTGCATCATCCTGTTTCTGGATGTGATAAAGAAAGTTTTATTTCTTTCATTAGATAGAAATAATCTAAAAAATTCTCATATTTAGTAAAGAAAGTAAAACGTTTGATTTTATATCAGAATATGATCTGAATTTTAGTACGTCTGATTTATGCTTACTCATTAATTTCACTAACAAAGGACAATGTCATAAAAAAAATTATGAAAAATTAATTAAAAATTATGCAAAAACTTTTGAAATAAGTGATTATAAAGTTTATCAAGTTCAGTTGACCTGGAAAAATACATTTAAAGGGATTAGAAGAAACAGGTATAGAAGGGAGAGGAGAGGGTATATGTTAGAGGTAGTTATAATATTTAATTATTAGCAAATTTTATTAGATTACAAAAGATAAGTCTGAAAAATAAATAATGCTGTAAAATGATGAAATTTTACTTAACGTAGGTCTCAAGTAATTCTCAAAATAACTAACTAATCAAATTATTCAAATATTTACCTATATTATGCATAGAGGAGGTTTACTAATATTCACTAGCGTAATTTTATGCCAAGGGTAAATATGAGTTAATCTTTGATTTATTCATGCAAAAAATCCTAACTAGGAGTGAAAAATATAACTACATTATTTTTACATGAATATTTTTATGAGAATTTTCCAAGACCAGGGATTTTATATTTTATTATTTAGCATTGCAGTTTTTTAACTATTAAAATAAAAATAGTACAGAATAAATTAATTATATCATCCCTAATCCAAGATATATATAATTTTCTTAATACTTAATATCTTTTATTGTAATATACTTCTGCAATCAAAAGTTTTTATTTATATAAATTATTTTCAAATTTTAAAGTCTTTTTACCTTTTTATAAAAATGGATTATAAAGTCAAACTAATAATATTTCTCTTAGTATAGAGCATTTTCGCTTTTATAAATGATATTTCTACTGATAAAGCTTATTATGCTAAAATTATCATTTTTTACAGTAAAAAACATAGAGTATTAAATAACATCATGATTTATGAGAAAATGTGTGAAATTTATTTTTCATCATAAGATTCTATTAAAATAATTTTTAATATAGATTTATTATCATAATTATTAATAATTTTATTTTATATTTTATTTAAGTATTTATTATTAATAAATTCAGTTAAAAAGTTAGAATTAATTGTAACAAAAAATTTTTAATTTTTTCTAATTTGCTTATTATTCTTTTGAATTAACAGAACTTTCTCATTACTTTTAACCAAATCGACAGAAGATACATTCTTATAATCTTTAAACCTATACATTTTTGTTTTTAAACATGATGGTATATTATCATAATATACTGCACTTTTTAAATATAAAACCTTTTACTAAAAAAAAAAATAAAAATAAAAGAAAAGATAATTATATACTTAAAAATTTTTTGAGGAATTTCTTTAAAAAAAAATATTAATGCAAGCTCCTCAAAATATTTTATTTGATGTTGCTTTAGAAAATTTAGCATTAAAATCAAAAATGAAAATCTTTACTTTTGATTCAAGCATGATTAAAGCTTTTACTAATGCAGTGAAAATTAAGTTCAATCTAAGTTACAATAAATACAATGCTTTGAAGAGAAAAAAAAAATTTAAAATGTAATCATTTTTGAATTTTTGTTATTAATAAATACATTTTATCACCTCAGAATAAAATTATCTATCAGAATTTCTTACTTTTGTAATTAACAAAAAGAATATCTAAAATCATATCAGAAATTATCAGATCTAATTATATAAATATATGAAACATTTTAGTTACTGGTTTTTATATAATTATTGAAGTTTATGATATTACCTCCTTATATTATATTATGCTAAAAGAAAAAAGAGAGCAATACGAATATGGTTTACTAATAGTATAATTATAGACATTCTATAACATTTCAACAAACTGGCTATTTTACAAGTTCAATTGGTAAATTTTAAATAATATTAGGTTAAAGTATTAATTCTTACGAGACGGATTGTATTCATAATCTTGATCTAAATATTTTGAAGATTCACTAGTTGTAATAACACTTTTATGCTTAATCAAAGTATCTAGATCTTAAGCGGCTAAAACAGCAACTCTTTCTTTATTAGAATCATCCTTTTCTATATCAATAGATAAAATTATTTGTTTTAGAAAAACTGAAGGATCAGTTATATGTTTTAGACTAACAAAAATTACATAAGCAAAATCTTGCCTCACTTTAATTTCTTGTAAAAAATTTTATGACTAACATCATCAAGTCTTTTATAAAGAGTGGCTACTTCTGGATTTAATTGAATTCTTTCTATAATCCTACTTAAACTTTTTCATCTACCATATATAATTGAAAATAATTTAATGTGTAAATTTCTTAAAATAAAATAAATTAATAAATTACTTACGTATCATAGTTTTAACCAAACATTATTCTATAAACCCTGTAGTAGTTCTTGATAAAGCTGACCCTAACAAAACCATATTCTATTAAAATATAATATTTTATCAGGTTGTTTGAATATACTTTCAATTATTTTAACAATAACCATTTTTGTCAAGCTTTACATAATCAGTTATGCTTCAGAAATATTTTGACATATAATCTTGCGAATATTTTAAAATATTAAAATATTACAATTTGATAAATCAATAGGATCGTGATAAGAAAATGTTAATTTATTAAACTAAAAATCAATAAAGTAAAAATTATATATTTTTTTAAATAATATTAGACGCTCTAACGGTTTCTGTTATCTAGTTATTTTAAATAATATAATGCTTTAATAATATCATGTGACAGTATGACTCTTATTGACGTAATTTATACTATCTGACTAATCTCATAAATTATGTTATAAAAATACTTTATTTATTTTTTTTTAAAAAAAAAATAAACAAAAAAAAAATTTTTTTTTTAAAGTTGCTAATTTTTTTTCGCATTTTCTCTTATTTCTTGAAAATAAAAATTTGGACAGAGCCATCAACTGGTCAAAATTTATACTTGCTGAAGGTCTTTAAACTGTCTTACCTTGGTTACTTCAAATATCATAGCAAAAACAGTATACGTATGGAAAATCACCTTTTGTTTTTTTTTGTTTTTAATTTATTTACAATTAAATTGCTTATTCTACATATTTTTACTTAAGCAAAGGATACTTTTAAGTATTATTAAAGAAGTCATAAATAATGCAATGGTATGTGTTGAATAGTGTATAAAGAGATATTATAGCATATTTATTGACATGTTTAGAGCTGGAAAAGGTTTTTTTTGAGGCTGCTGACTTCCAATAATGGATCAGCTATGTACCTTTCTCAAAAAGTCAAACTTAGTTTAGTTCTGTATATGTAATCATTTGTGTTTTCCTCTTTTTCTGGCTTTAAAAGGATTGATAGCAAGTATGCATTTGTATTCCCTGACTGAGATTAAAGAGGTCTAAAAGCAAAGTGCTTATTCTATGCTAATAGAGGTTAATAGCAAGTGTACATCTTGTAACCCGCAAATGGAGACTAATAGCAAGTATGCATTTTGTTATTTTGAATGATGCAATGCAAGTTAGCATTAATACACTTCATTATCTTCAAGAATGCAAATTCAAGTGAGTCCTTGCATTACTATCAAGAATGCTAAATACAAGTGAGCTCTTGTCTATACCATTCAAGAATGCTAGATGTAAGTATGCACTTGTACCATCTAGTAGGCTAGCAAAGTGTGTATTTGTATTCCCTCTTAAAACATTGGGTAAAATGTGTATTTGTGTTCCCTCTTGACGCCTTGAGCAATGGGTATATTTGTGTTCCCCTCTGAGGTTGAAGTTGGCCTAAGAGTAAAGTATATTTGTGTTTCCCTCTTGAGGTTGGATTGGAGGCCTGAGAGCAAGTGTTGTGCTAAATATAACTTCTGCAAATTACTTCTTACTAGTATTTATTTTGGTCGTACTATACTTACTAACTTTCATTTTAGAATGAAAAAACGTCCCCACAAATTGAAAAAAAGGTTGGACCGACCTAACCTTAACCGCGGATGAAAAAGTATTATTAAAATATCATTAATAACATAACATATATGGTTATTTATTACTGTTGTGGAATTTTTTTATTAACTTTTTTTTTTTATTTTTTTATTTTTATATTTGTTCATTCTTTTTCAGGACTCTTTAAATATTTGGTTTAATTTTACTTTTATTTGATATTCAATTAGATAACGAGGATATCATCGCTGTAGGGTAATTTTGGTGGCTTTTTTAACTAAGAATTTACCTTTTGAGAGCATGGATATCATGGATTTATAATCACGGAAAATTACGCATCATCCAATAAGATCGAAAATCTGTATGAAAATAAATAAATAAAAATTTTTTGATAAAAGAATAAAAGAAAAAAAAGAAAAAAAGAAAATACAATTAATTGATCAATTATAATAAAATAAAATAAAAAAAAATATTACACGCATTAAAACTAGAAAGTCAAAAAAAAATAAAATCGAAAAATAAGAAAGAAAACCTACATTGCGTAGCAGCCCGAATTCAGGTTCTGCAATTATAATGGGTTCGAGTTCGAATATGCCTTAAACCCGACCCGACCCGACCCGACCCTTACGGAGCACTAAATTAAGCGAATTGATTTTACAAATTAATTTCATAGTATTTTTTGTCTACTCCGCAAGTTTTCAGGAAAGGTTTTAAATGTCGGCTTTTTTTGTATTTCATTTTTAGAGACTTAATTTCCCATACGTTCAAATAAAATAAATAAATAAATAAATACCATACCATATGTATGATTAAATTTTCTGGTATAAGCTTGTACAATTTTTATTATTATAGGAAGTGATGAATATCGAATAAGTTGGACTATTAAGAGTAACTTGATATCACAAAATTAAAATTAAATATTTCTTTTAGCATTCGATTTAGAAAATATAATTTTATTGAAAAAATGTATATAATTATGATTAAATATTGACTAACGTTGTTGATGCAAATTAAGTTCTAAAATAAATATAGCAACAATAGTAAAATGATATATTCAAGTTCCATTACAACTCGACAAAAGGAATTAATTGACTTATTTTAATAAAATACTTAAAGGCAAATTTAAATAATTATTTCACTTTGCAAAA